>ML317241.1:0-19167 GCA_005239505.1 Nicotiana paniculata | reverse complement strand
AACATAATACAAAAAGATGTAGGAGGGGACGCCAAGGCATGTGGACGCCTGCAGGACTACCTCAGGGTCTCCACTAGACTACATCGGGATCTGCACGAAAGTGTAGAATGTAGCATCAGTACAACCGACCCCATGTACTGAATAAGTGTCGAGCCTAACCTCAGCGAAGTAGTGATAAGGCTAGGACACGACAACCAAAGTCAACCTGTGCAGTTTAATAATATACGGAGAAAAATAATACAACGAGAAATAAGCATTTAAGCATAAGGGAAAAGGGGAACATGTTGAGGGGAGGAAATATCAAATAATGGAAATAACGAGGTACGGCACAATGTAGATATCAATTTAAGCAACGGAATAGTAATACGAAAACAAGTGCACGACATCACCCTTGTGCTTTTACTCTCGTCCTCACCATCAGAATCAATATATTCGGCACGACATCTCCCTTCGTGCTTTTACCTAACAATATTATGTCACAATATTGTCCTTCATGCATTATGTCTCAAATCATGGAACAGCATCACCCTTCGTGCTTTTAAAATCACAATATCAGCACGGCATCACCCTTCGTGCTTTTAAAATCATAATATCAGCACGACATCACCCTTCGTGCATTAACATTCACTCAAAATCTCACACACGGCATCACCCTTTATTCTTTTACACTCTGAGATGTGGCCACGGGGGTCGGGTTTGGCCAATTTCGGGAATTTTGGTTGAATTTGATAATTTTTGAGTGGGCTTCGTTCCTTAGCATATATTAATGATATGAATCTGATTTTTGGTAGATTTGGATCAATCAGAGGCCGAGTCTAGAGACAAAGGCATTGAGGGCTAGGATTTTAGCCGGTTTTGAGGTAAGTAACGTTTCCAAACTTGGTTCCTGAGGGTTCGTAACCCCGAACTATATGTTATATGATTATAATTTAGGTGACACACATGCCAAGTGACAGGCATGCGGGCGTACACCGAGTGATTTGTGACCTAGCTCATCCCATGGCACCGTCTAGTAGCTATTTCGGATTGATATCCTAACTTTTAGTGATGTGGTTAATATGAACAAGCTAGAAATCATGCTAAGTCAAATGCTAGGGCTTCACACCGAAAATGCTGAGACCCGAGTGGTCGTATATTGTTGTCTCCTTATGTGTTTATTTGAATTTGTATACTCAGTCCTGTCATAGCGTATCATTTCATGCCTCAGGCTCGGTAATTATTGAATTTTTATATTTATCATTGTTTCGGGCTAGTTCATGCATCTGTGAGCCCATGTGAGCGAGACTGGAGAGTAATGATTGATTGACGCCGAGAGCCTGTTATTGAGACAGTTATGTGTCACGACCCGAATTTTCCACCGTCGGGACTGTGATGGCGCCTAACACTAAACCCGCTAGGCAAGCCAGCATGAATATCTAATTTACCTTATCCCTTTATCATTATCTAATCATATGTGAAATACAACAGTTAACATAAATAAAAGTACAAAATGAAGCAAGGTATATAAACTCAATTTAATGCCTTTACGAAATTTCGGAAAAACCAATCCCAGAAATTTGGAGTCACAAACTCACGGACTATCTATGAATAATACATATAACGGCCTGAATGAAATAAGTACATCTATTTCTGAAATAACTAGAACATAATACAAAAAGATGTAGGAGGGGACGCCAAGGCATGTGGACGCCTGCAGGACTACCTCGGGGTCTCCACTAGACTGAAGGAAGCAGCCTCGATCTATGGTTCGTAGGGTCCTACACCGGGATCTGCACGAAAGTGTAGAATGTAGCATCAGTACAACCGACCCCATGTACTGAATAAGTGTCGAGCCTAACCTCAGTGAAGTAGTGATAAGTCTAGGACACGACAACCAAAGTCAACCTGTGCAGTTTAATAATATACGGAGAAAAATAATACAACGAGAAATAAGCAGTTAAGCATAAGGGAAAAGGGGAACATGTTGAGGGGAGGAAATATCAAATAATGGAAATAACGAGGTACGGCACAATGTAGATATCAATTTAAGCAACGGAATAGTAATACGAAAACAAGTGCACGACATCACCCTTGTGCTTTTACTCTCGTCCTCACCATGAGAATCAATATATTCGGCACGGCATCACCCTTCGTGCTTTTACCTCACAATATTATGGCACAGCATTGTCCTTCATGCATTATGTCTCAAATCATGGAACAGCATCACCCTTCGTGATTTTAAAATCACAATATCAGCACGACATCACCCTTCGTGCTTTTAAAATCATAATATCAGCACGGCATCACTCTTCGTGCATTAACATTCACTCAAAATCTCACGCACGGCATCAACCTTTATGCTTTTACACTCTTCCTCACTCAAACACATCAAATGACAGCAATTCAACAAGGAAAAATAACAGAGTAAACAAAAATAACACCATAACGTCCCGACAAGGGAATCAACAGTGGAATTAATACCATCCCGGCAAGAGAAAAAAGCTATATCCAATCTCACTTAGTACATAAATTCACATAAAAATCTTGAACTGAAACTAATACTCAACACTATTCAATATCAAGGAATTCCCACCAACATGGATAACTATAAAGTGAAACTCAAATACTACTTACGAAAAAATCATATAAATCACAATATTTGACTCACGGGCATGCTTGAAACCAATGTATAGGTACTCTTCACCTCACATATACGTTGAACATGATACTTACATATAGAAAATAGGACACAACACTTATTCCCTCAGGCTAAGGTTAAGCCAAACACTTACCTCAAATTCCACGACCAAACGCAAGCCTCGATTACCGCTTTCCCTTTAGAATTTGACTCCAATTCACTTGTATCTAGACATATTCAACTCAATAACATCAATAAATTCCAAACAATTCCATCCCAACGCTTAATTATAGATTTTACATCATTCTTCCCAAAAAGTCAAAAATCGACCCCGGGCCCGCTTAGTCAAAACACGAGGTTCGGACCAAAACCCGATTACCCATTCACCCACGAGCCTGAATATGTAATTAGTTTCGGAATCCAACCCCAAATCGAGGTCGAAATTACCAAATTTGTAAAATCCCTAATTCTCCTAAAATCCCCAATTTCTACCCTGGAAGAACAAGATTTAANTGTTAATGGAAAATGAATAAAATGAGATTAGAAAC
Organism: Nicotiana paniculata; assembly: GCA_005239505.1. Classification (NCBI taxonomy): domain Eukaryota; kingdom Viridiplantae; phylum Streptophyta; class Magnoliopsida; order Solanales; family Solanaceae; genus Nicotiana; species Nicotiana paniculata. The sequence goes on along the minus strand of ML317241.1, from coordinate 16,002 downwards.
ACGGACCTATGATTTGGTGATGAAATCCCTCTTCAAAAATCGCCCAAGGTCGGATTCTATGGAAGAAAATATGAAAATGGGGTCTATTCCTGTGTTTGCTACTGTTTTTAAAAGACTGGGGAAAATTTAGCCTATGCGTTCGTGACCAGGGCAATGCATTCGCATAGGCTTGACTTCACTGGCCTATGCGTTCGCGAGCCATGAGCCACGATCCGCGTTCACATAGGGTTAAACCTACCCAGCCCCCAGCTCCCTCCTAAGTTATGCGATCGCGGATGGCCGGGTGCGTTCGCGTAGAGTAACCTCCTAAGGCTACGCGTTCGCACCTGGTTCTATGCGTTCGCATAGTGCAAATTTGGCTCCCTCCCAATTTGTGTTGTGCGTTCGCGTGGGTTACCACGCGTTCTCATAGAGAAAAATCTCAGACACAAGTAACAGCCAAAAACACCAGATTTTCTACGTCCAATCCACTCTAACACCTATCCGAAACTCACCCGAGCCCGCGGGGCTCCAAACCAAACATGCACACAACCTCAAGAACATCCTATGGATTTACTCATGCGATAAAATCGCCAAATTAATAACCTAAATAATTAATTTAGCATTAAAATCAAAGAAAAAGTCCAAAACTTCCAAAGTATCAAATTTCACAACTACGGGTCCGAATCACGTCAAATGACCTCCGTTCCTTAACAAATTTTACAGGCATATCATAATTATCATATTGAACCTGTATCGGGCTCTAAAACCAAAATATGGGCCTGATACCATAAAAATTCAAATATAATCAAATTCCTAAAAATTCTTATATTTTCAGAAAAATAATTTCTTTCAAAAATTCATTTCTCGGGCTTGGGACCTCGGATTCGATTCCGGGCATACCCCTAAGTCCCATATTTTCCTACGAACCCTCCGAGAGCGTCGAATCACGGGTCTGGGTCTGTTACCCAAAATGTTGACCAAATTCAACGTAAACCCAATATTAAACGCCAATTTAGCATTTTTCTCATTTTTTCACATAGAAGCTTCCCGGATATACGCTCGGGCTGTACATGTAAAATGAGGTGAGATAAAAGGAGGTTTTTAAGGCCTCGGAACACAGTTTTGACTTTATAAAATGAGATATGACTTTTTGGGTCATCCCATTATGAGATCGGATTTCACACCGCAGCGATACTCTGATCATGCCTTCATTGGCTTGATATAGTACTTGGGCCAATAGGATCTCCTCCGGAGTCTTTACACCCCCATAGGCGCATTGATATTGAGGGATGGATCTTCCATGGACATGGATTTTGTCCGAAGTTGATGATATGTGAGGGATGGATCGTCCCTAGACATGGATATTGTCCGAGTGTTGTATTCCGGAGATGGGTCTTCTCTGTGGGGGCTGGATTGGCCTTTTCCTTAGTACTGAGTGACTACGGTCACCGATATTTATGCATATTTAAGGATGGATTTTCCCTGGGCTTGAGAGCCATATACAATACTGAGTGGACTTCTGTGTGAGAGCTGTGAGCACTATGTGCATTTCCACACTATTGATACATTGGCATGTAGAGTACTGAGATATACCTAGGTTGCTTATCATGCCGGTCATATTCTGTTTTCATGAGCATGCCTAAATTTTTTGTACTGTTTTCATTACAATTATTGAGGTTTAGTCTGTCACTACCGCTCAGCCCGTATTTTGGGTTCGTTACTTCTGAGTTTGTGTACTCACGTTACCCCCTGCATCTTGTGTGCAGATCCAGGTACAGCGAAACCCGGTAGTGGTTGTTGAGCTGCAGTTAGAGTTCCTTGGGAGGAATCGAGGTAGCAGTTGGCGATCGCAACATCGATTATCTCCTTCTCTATCCCCTGTCATATTTATTTATTTCAGACAACTTTGTGTCATCTCTGTATTTTGATATTTTGATGTAGTAGCTCATGACTCGGTGACACTAGATCGGGGTTCGGGTTTTCTTTTATTTATGTTATCAGTGTTGTTAAACCCTTAAATGCTTTTATAAAAATGAGACTCTTGTTATAACTATAATGATTTTTCGTGAAACAAATTTTAGCGATGAAATGAGTAGCTTGCCTGATTTCACGATAGGTGCTATCACGATGGGGTATTTGGGGTCGTGACATGTTGGTATCAAAGACCTAGGTTGAATAGGTCTCGCCAGTCATGAGAAGGTTTAGTAGAGTTTTGCAAATCGGTGCGGAGACGTCTGTACTTATCTTCGAGAGGCTACAGAACCCTTAGGAAAAATCTCACATTCTTGAACTTTGTCATATGAATCTGTTGATTCCTGGAACTAAACTTCTCTTGTTTTCATTCTCTCACAGATGGTGAGGACTTGTGCTACCGATCAGGGTGACCAGACACCAGCTAGACCAGCAAGACGTCGAGGCCACGATCAAGGCCGTGGCAGAGGGAGGGGTGCAGCCCGCGCAGCAGCCGGGGCAGTACCTGTGGACCCTACTATTGTTCAGGATCAGGTCCCCGCCGCTGATTTCAAGCGGGACCGGCTCAAGCACCGGCAGTGCCTATTGTGATTTCGGGTCTTCAGGAGACTCTAGCTCGGATTTTGACGGTATGTACCCATCTTGCACAGGCAGTCGTTATGTCTACTACTGCCGTTACTTCTCAGGCTGGGGGAGGCACTCAGACTCCAGTTGTCTGGACACCTGAGCAGGTTACCCAGGGGCTTCATACACCGGGGGCAGCTCCAGCCTAGTCGATTGCCCGCAGACGATGAGCAGTGCAGGTTGGAGAGATTTAGTATACTATAGCCTCCGACTTTCAGTGGTACTGGGTGCGAGGATGCCCAAGGCTTCTTAGACAAGTGTCAGAGGATTCTTCACAAAGCAGGGATATAGGAGGCCAGTGGAGTCCCATTTACTACCTTCCAGTTCTCAGGAATTGCACTCGCTTGGTGGGAGGCCTATGAGAGGCGTAGACTTGTTGATGCAGCGCCCCTTACGTGGAGTCAGTACTCCATTATTTTCCTGGGGAAGTATGTACCGCAGTCCCGCAAGGAGGAGCTGTGCAAAGAGTTCAAGAAGTTATGTCAGGGGGACATGACCGTGATGTAGTATGAGATGAGGTTCTCCGAGTTGGCCCGTCATACTATTTGGCTAGTTCCCACAAAATTGGGAGAGGATAAAGAGGTTCGTTAATGGCCTCACTTATCAGCTTCAGATTTTTCTAACCAGGGAAAGGGTATCTGGCACTTTTTGAGGATGTGGTTGACATTGCTAGAGAGATTAAGTTAGTTCGCCGCTAGGAGCAAGTCGAGAGGGAGGCCAAGAGGCCTCGAGGGTCTGGTAGTTTTTGCGATGTTCATTCAGGAGGCCAGTCTCAGCACAGCAAAGGCCGTTCATTTAGGCCTCCTCAGCCATTCCACCTAGCCTACAGTGGTGCATCATCGGGGCATGGTCCCCACAGCTCTCATTCGGGTCGTTCCTCATTCAGTGCTCTTCCAGCCTAGAGTTTATCTCAGCCACCATCAGTTCAAGGTTCCTCGGCGCATGGTTCTTCTACTGGTTATTCTGGTTCTAGGGGTTTCCTTCAGTCCCCACTGTCATTTGCTGAGAGCGGTTGCTTTGATTGTGGTGATATGGGTCATATCAAGAGGTTTTGTCCCCGTATTTCGGGTGGTTCATTCCAGCAGAGGAGCCACCCTTCAGCTTCAGCACCAGTTACCTCACCACCCGCCTAGGCAGCTAGAGGTGGGGGCCAGTCAGCTAGAGGCCGCCCTAGAGGGGGAGGTCGATCAGGTGGAGGTCACGCTTGATTTTATGCACTTCCAGCCAGACCAGATGCTATGGCCTCAGGTGTATTGATTACAGGTAATGTTTCAGTATGTCACCAAGATGCTTCGGTCTTATTTGATCCAGGTTCCATGTATTCTTATGCTTCATCATACTTTGCTAATTTTTTGTATATGCCTCGTGAGTCCTTAGTTACATATATTCATGTGTCGACCCCGATGGGCGATACTATTGTTGTGGACCGTGTGTACCGGTCGTGTGTGATATCTATTTGGGGTTTGGAGACCCGAGTGGATCTGTCATTGCTTAGAATGGTTGACTTTGACGTGATATTGGGAATGGATTGGTTGTCTCTGTGTCATGTTGTTCTAGATTGTCACGTTAAGGTCGTGACCTTAGCGATGCCAGGATATCTGAGGGTTGAGTGGAGAGGTTCTATTGAGTATGTGCTAGTAGGGTGATTTCTTACCTGAAGGCCCAGCGTTTGGTAGAGAAAGGGTGTTTATCATCTTTGGCTTTTGTGAGGGATGTCAGTGTTGAGACTCCCACTATTGATTCTATTCCTATGGTCCGTGATTTTCCAGACGTGTTTCTTGCTGACTTGCCAGGCATGCCACCTCACAGGGATATTGATTTTGGTATTGATTTGGTGTCGGGCACTCAGCCTATTTCTATTCCACTGCATCGTATGGCACTAGTGGAGTTAAAGGAATTGAAAGAGCAGCTTCAGGAACTCCTAGATAAGGGGTTCATTCGGCCTAGTGTGTCACCTTGGGGTACACCGGTGTTGTTTGTGAAGAAGAAAGATGGTTCCATGAGAATGTGTATTGACTACAAGCAGTTGAACAAGGTTACAGTAAAGAATAAGTATCTTTTTCCTCGTATTGATGATTTGTTTGACCAAATTCACGGAGCCAAAGTGTGTTCTCTAAGATTGATTTGAGATTTAGGTATCATCCGCTGAAGATTCAGGATTCTGATATTCCCAAGACGACTTTCATGACTCGTTATGGTCACTATGAGTTTATGGTTATGCCTTTTGGTCTGACCAATGCCCCATCAGCGTTCATGCATTTGATGAACATCGTGTTTCAACCGTACTTGGATTCTTTTGTTATTGTTTTCATTGATAACATCCTGGTATATTCTCATAGCCAGGAGGAGCACGCTCAGCATTTTAGAGTTGTTTTATAGAGATTGAAGGAGGAGAAGATTTATGCAGAGTTCTCCAAGTGTGAGTTCTGGCTTGGATCAGTAGCTTTCTTGGGGCACGTGGTGTCCAGTGAAGGTATTCAGGTTGATCCGAAGAAGATAAAGGTGGTGCAGAGTTGGCCCAGACCGTCCCCAGCTACGGAGATTAGGAGCGTCCTTGGTTTGGCGGGATATTATCGTCGCTTTGTGGAGGGATTTTCTTCTATTGCTTTGCCCTTGACCAAATTTACCCAAAAAGGTGCTCCGTTCAGGTGGTCGGACGAGTGTGAGGAGAGCTTTCAGAAGCTCAAGGCTGCTTTGACCACAGCTCCAGTGTTAGTATTGCCATCAGATTTAGGTTCTTATACCCTACACTGTGATGCCTCGAAGATAGGCATTGGTTGTTTATTGATGCAGGAGGGTAGGGTGATTGCCTACGCCTCGCGCCAGTTGAAGAATCATGAGAAGAATTACCCAGTGCATGATATCGAGCTAGCAGCCATTGTTCACGCCTTGAAGATCTGGCGTCATTATTTGTACGGGGTGCATTGTGAGGTTTTTATTGATCACCGTAGTCTGCAGCATCTGTTTAAGCAGAAATATTTGAATTAGCATCATAGGAGATGGTTGGAGATTCTCAAGGACTATGATATCACTATTCTATACCATCCGGGGAAGGCCAATGTAGTGGCCGATGCCTTTAGTCGCAGAGCAGAGAGTTTGAAGAGTCTAGCATATCTTCTAGCAGCAGAGAGACCATTAGCACTTGATGTTCAGTCCTTAGCAGGAAAGTTGGTGAGATTGGATCTATCAGAGCCCCGTCGGGTATTAGCTCGTGTAGCTTGCAAGTCTTCTTTTTATGACCGGATCATAGAATGCCAGTATGATGACCCACACTTACTCGTTCTTTAGGACAGGTTCCGACGAGGTGATGCCAAGGATTTAGTTATTGGTGATGATGGGGTTATAAGGATGCAGGGTCGGATGTGTGTGCCTAATGTGAATGGGCTTCAAGAGTTGATTCTAGCAAAGACCCATAGCTCGCGGTATTCCATTCATCCGGGTGCCGCGAAGATGTATCAGGATCTGAGACAACATTATTGGTGGAGGCAGATGAAGAAGGATATGGTTGGATTCGTAGCTCGGTGTCTCAACTGTCAGCAGGTCAAGTATGAACACCATAGACCAGGTGGATTGCACCAGAGATTAGATATTCCGGAGTGGAAGTGGGAGCGAAATGGACTTTGTAGTTGGGCTCCCACAGACTTTGAGGAGGTTCGATGCTATATGGGTTATTGTGGATCGTTTTACCAAGTTCGCGCACTTCATTCCTATTGGTCCTACTTATTCTTCGGAGCGGTTAGCTGAGATTTATATCAGGGAGATTGTCTGGTTGCATGGTGTTCCAGTTCCTATCGTTTCTGATAGAGGTACTCAGTTCACATCTCAGTTTTGGAGGGCCGTTTAGAGAGAGTTGAGTACTCAGGTCGAGTTGACCATAGCATTTCACCCTCAGAAGTACGGGCAGTCAGAGTGCACTATTCAGATTCTGGAGGACATGTTGCGTGCTTGTGTCATTGATTTCGGGGGTTCATGTGACCATTTTATGCCACTCGTGGAGTTTCCTTATAATAATAGTTAGCAGTCGAGTATTCTTATGGCTCTGTTTGAGGCTTTACATGGGAGGAGATATAGACTTCCAGTCGGTTGGTTCGAGCCCGGTGGGGTTGGGCTATTAGGCACTGATTTGGTACAGGATGCGTTGGATAAGGTGAAGTTGATTCAGGAGAGGCTTCGCACGGTGCAGTCTAGGTAGAAGAGTTATGCGGACCGGAAGATCCGGGATGTATCTTTCATGGTTGGGGAGAAGGTGCTACTAAAGGTGTCACCCATGAAGGGTATGCGGTTCGGGAAGAAGGGAAAGTTGAGTCCCTGGTTCATTGGGCCTTTTGAGGTGCTTCAGAGGGTTGGAGAGGTGGCTTATAGACTTGCTTTTCCACCCAGCTTATCGAGTGTCCATCCGGTGTTTCATGTTTCCATGCTCTGGAAGTATGTTGGTAACCGGTCTCATGTCTTGGATTTCAGCTTGAGGGTGCTATGTCATATGAGGTAGAGCCATTGGCTATTTTGGGTCGACATGTCAGAAGGTTGAGGTCTAAGGATATAGCTTCAGTAAAGGTATAGAGGAGAGGGCATCCGGTGGAGGAGGCCACCTGGGAGATCGAGCGGGAGATGCGGAGCAAATATACTCACTTATTTGAGACTCCAGGTATGTTTCTAGACCTGTTAGAGGACGAACATTTGTTTAAAAGGGGGAGAATGTAACGACCCGACAGGTCGTTTCGCGAGATTAGCCTTGTTCTCCCTATTTATGCTTTTTCATGTGTTGCTTAGCCTATTTATGATGTGTTGGATCGGTTTGTTCGGGTCCGGAGTGATCGTGGTGAGAAATGAGAACTTAATCTATTAAGTTGGCTTACGGTTGGAAAAGTCAATCGGTAGTTGACTATTAGGTAACTGACCTTGGAATGCGGATTTTAGGGCTTGGATAGCTTCGTTAGGTGATTTGGGACTTAGGAGTGTGTTTGGAATGTGGTTTTGAGGTCTGGAGTAGAATTAGGCTTGAATTGGAGAAATTGAGTTTTTGGCAATTTCCGGTAGTCAGTGGAAAAATTAGCTACCGGGGTCGAAATGGAATTTCAAAAGTTGGAACAGGTTCGTAGCGTCATTTTGGATGTGTGTGTAAATTTTCAGGTCATTTGGAAGAGTTTTGGGTAGTTTCGGCATCGTTGGTGATTTTGGAAAAGTTTTAAAATCGTTAGGCTTGAATCATGGGTTGAATTGATGATTCGGTGTTATTTTGGGTGTTCCGAGGGTTCAACAAAGTTCGAATGATCATTTGTGACTTGTGGGTACCATTAGTTGAGGTCCCGAGGGCCTCGGGATGAGTTCGGATGGTTAACTGAGGAGTTTTTGGCCTTAGTTGCTGGTGTGATCTGTTCTGTGATTTCCGTAGATGCGGAGGGGTGGCCGTAGGTGCGGTCACCGTAGGTGCGAATTTGGAATCCCGGGTGCGAAAATGGCTAAGGGGGATAAGGACCGCAGACGCGGATGATTGGCCGCACCTGCGAAATCGCAGGTGCGGTAGACAAAGCGAAGGTGCAGAGTTAGCCTTTTAATGAAATCTCGCAGGTATGCACCCACAGGTGCGGGTCCGCAAGTGCGGGTCCACAGGTGTGGTGGTCACTGGGCAGAAAGTATAAAAGGATGCCTTCGCGAATTTTTCTTATATTTCACCATTTTTGAAGAGGGGTTTGTAGATTTATGAGGGATTTTAAAGAGGGATTCAAGGGAAACACATTGAGGTAACGTTTTTGAACCTATTACTTTATTCTATGTTGGTATTTGACTGATTAATCACGAAATTTGTGGGATTTAATGGTGTAATTTGCGGGATGAGGGCTTGTAAATTAGAAACATTTAATTGGGGATTTGAGGGGTCATTTGAGGTCCGATTTTGATGTTCTTGGTATGTATAGACTCGTTGGCGGATCAGGATTCTTGTGATGTAATTTTTATCAAATTCTAAGATGTGGGACCAGGGGTCGGGTTTGGCCAATTTAGGGCTTTTTGGTTGAATTTGATAATTTTTGAGTGGGCTCGTTCCTTAGCATATATTAATGAATTGAAACTGCTTTTTGGTAGATTTGGAGAAATCATAGGCCGAGTCTAGGGACAAAGGCATTGAGGGCTAGGATTTTAGCCGGGTTAGAGGTAAGTAACGTTTCCAAACTTGGTTCTGAGGGTTCGAACCCCGAACTATATGCTATATGATTATAATTTAGGTGACGCACATGCCAAGTGACAGGCGTGCGGGCGTACACGGAGTGATTTGTGGCCTGGTTCATCCCATGGCACCATCTAGTAGCTATTTCGGATTGATATCCGCACTTTTATTGATGTAGTTAATGGGAACATGCTAGAAATCATCCTAAGTCAAATTCTAGGGCTTCACGCCGAAAATGCTGAGACCCGAGTGGTCGTATATTGCTGTCTCCTTATGTGTTTATTTGATTTTGTATACTCAGTCCTATCATAGCATATCATTTCATGCCTTAGTCTTGGTAATTATTGATTTTATATATTTATCATTGTTTCGGGCTAGTTCATGCATCTGTGAGCCCATGTGAGCGAGACTGGAGAGTAATGATTGAGTGAGGCTGAGAGCCTGTTATTGGGACAGTTATGTGATCGGACTGCACACCGCAGCGATACTCTGATCATGCCTTCGTTGGCTTGATATAGCACTTGGGCCAATAGGAGCCCCTACGGAGTCTTTACACCCCTAGTGAGCACATTGATATTGACGGATGGATCTTCCATGGACATGGATCTTGTCCAAAGTTGATGATATGTGAGGGATGGATCGTCCCTGGATATGGATCTTGTTCGGGTGTTGTATTCCGGAGATGGATCTTCTCCATGGGGCTGGATTGGCCTTTTCCTCAACACTGAGTGACTACGATCACCGGTCTTTATGCATATTCCGGGATGGATTTTCCTTGGGCCTGAGAGCCATATACAGTACTGAGTGGACTTTTGTGTGAGAGTTGTGAGCACTATGAGCATTTCCACACTGTTGATACATTGGCATGTAAAGTACTGAGATATACCTAGGTTGCTTATCATACCGGTCATGTTCTATTTTCATTATTTGTTAAAACTATGAGCATGCCTAAATTCTTTCACTACCTCTCAGCTTGTAGTTTGGGTTCATTACTTCTGAGTTGGTGTACTCGCGTTACTCCCTACACCTTGTGTGCAGATCCAGGTACAGCGGGATCTGATAGTGTTTGCTGAGCTGCAGTCAGAGTTCCTTGGGAGGCAACGAGGTAGCAGTTGGCGATCGCAACCTCGATTATCTCCTTCTCTATCCACCTGTCATATTTACTTATTTTAGACAACTTTGTGTTGGCTCTGTATTTCGATATTTTGATGTAGTAGCTCATGACTCAGTGACACTTGATCACGGTTCGGGTTTTTTTTATTTATGTTATCAGTGATGTTAAACCCTTAAATGCTTTTATAAAAATGAGACTCTTGCTATAACTATAATGATTTTTCCTGAAAACAACTTTTAGTAATGAAATGAGTGGCTTGCCTGATTTCACGATAGGCGCCATCACGACAGGGTATTTGGGGTCGTAATAGAAAGCTCTCTTAACATAAGTGTATGGTATGACAAGGTATACCGTATAAATGAAAAAACAATGTTATGTATACATACTAGACTTTTGATCTTCCCATCCGTATAAATTGTATTTTTTTTTTAAATGCGTAATAGTATAGGTATGCATATACGAAGGCCTTTGATCTTCCCATGCATGAGATAATGATGATTTATAGGATCAATGTTTTGGGATAATCAATATTTATTAACTAATTTTTTAGGGAAATAGTTTGGAGGGAAAAATAGCCATCAAGCCAAATATGAAAAGAAGGGATTTACTGGTATTTCACTAGTGTGATCATTGTTGACCAATGCCCCCATAGTATTTATGGACTTGATGAACCGATTGTTCAAGACTTATATGGATTCCTTTGTGATTGTGTTTATTGATGACATTTTGATATACTCCCGCAGTCAGGAAGGGCATGGGCAGCACCTCAGGATAGTGCTCCAAACTTTGAGGGACAGTCAGTTGTGTGCTAAATTTTTGAAGTGCGAGTTTTGGTTGGATTCAGTCGCTTTCTTGGGTCACGTCGTATCAGCAGATGGTATTCAGGTGGATCATAAGAAGATTGAGGCATTCAATAACTGGCCTAGACCCACTTCAACTACGGAGATCAGGAGCTTCTTGGGTTTGGCGGGTTATTACCGTTAGTTTGTGGAGGGGTTTTCATCTATAGCAGCCCCGATGACCAGATGGACCGAGAAGGGTGCCTCATTCAGATGATCGGACGAGTGTGAGGCGAGCTTTTCAGAATCTCAAGACAGCTTTGACTACAACACTGGTGTTAGTATTACCATCACGTTTAGGATCTTACACAGTGTATTGTGATGCCTCCTGTGTTGGGCTCGGAGCGGTATTGATGCAGGAGGGCAGGGTGATTGCATATGCATCTTGGCAGTTGAAATTTCATAAGAAGAACTACCATGTTCATGATTTGGAGTTGGCAGCCATTAATCACACGCTGAAGATCTGGAGGCATTATCTTTATGGTGTGTCATGTGAGGTTTTCACGGATCATCACAGCCTTCAGTATTTATTCAAGCAAAAGGATCTCAATCTGAGGTAGAGGAGGTGGTTGGAGCTATTGAAAGACTATTATATCACTACATTATATAGTCCAGGAAAGGCTAGTGGGGTGGCCGACGCATTGAGTAGGAAGGCAGTGAGTATAGGAAGCCTTGCGTTCATTCCAGTCGGTGAGAGACCGCTCGCTTCAGATATTCAGACTTTGGCCAATCAGTTTGTGAGGTTGGATATTTCAGAGCCCAGCCGTGTTCTAGCTTGTATAATCTCTCGGTCTTCCTTGTTTGAGCGTATCAGAGATCGGCAGTATGATGACCCTCACTTGATGGTCCTTAGGGACACAGTTCGGCACAGTGGTGTCAAGCAGGTTACCGTTGTATATGACGGTGTTTTGAGGATGCAGGGTCGTTTATGTGTGCCTAATTTTGATGGGATTCATGAGTTGATCCTTGAGGAGGCTCATAGTTCTCAATATTCTATTCACCCGGGCGCTGCCAAGATGTACCAGGACCTGCGACAGCATTATTGGTGGAGGATGATGAAAAAGGATATAGTTTCTTATGTGGATCTATGCTTGAATTGTCAGCAGGTGAAGTATGAGAATCAGAGACCTGGTGGTTTGCTTCAGCAGATGGAGATTCCTGAGTGGAAGTGGGAGCGTATCAGTATGGACTTTGTTGTTAGACTCCCATGGACTTAGAGGAAGTTCGACACCATGTGGGCTATTGTGGATAGGCTGACTAAGTCAGCGCACTTCATTCTTGTGGAAGTTACCTATTCTTCGGAGCGGTTGGCAGAGATTTATATTCGGGAGATCATCCGTCTTCACGGTGTGCCCGTGTCTATCATTTCTAATCGAGGTACAGTTTACCTTGCACTTTTGGAGGACATTGTAGCCTTAGTTGGGTACGCGGGTTGAGCTGAGCACAACATTCCATCCTCAGATTGACGAGCAGTCTGAGCGTACTATTCAGATCTTGGAGGATATGCTCCGCACTTGTGTCATAGACTTCGGAGGATTGTGATCAGTTCTTGCCCCTTGCAGAGTTCGCCTATAATAACATCTACCAGTCAAGAATTCAGATGGCTCCTATGAGGATCGATTATACAGGATCGATTTATTGGATTTCAGCTCTGTCCAGTTGGACAAGGATTTGACTTATGAGGAGGAGCCGGTAGACATTCTAAACTGGAAGGTTCATCAGCTGAGGTCAAAGAGTTATCCTTTAGTTCGAGTGTAGTGGAGAGGTCATCCTGTTGAGGCAACTACTAAAAAGTCCAAGTCGGACATGCGAAGTAGATATACCCACTTGTTCGCCAGTTCGGGTACTTTTCTATGTTCGTTCGAGGATGAATGTTTGTTTTAGAGGTGGAGATTGTGATGAACCAAAGGGTCATCTTGTGTTGTAGGACTCTATTTTGTGCTCGTTAACCTTAAAAATCTTATATTTTACCCTCCTCAATTTGTGTGCACAGTCGGGGCATAATTCTGGAAAACCTTTATGTGGAAAATTGAAGAAATAATTATTTTGCCATTTAAAAGTGATTTTAGTTGACTTCAGTCAACGTTTAAAATGGACTCGTACCCGTGTTTCGAGGCACTCGATGGGTCTGTAGTAAAATATGGGATCTGAGCATATGCCCGGAATCAAATTCAGAGATCCCTAGCTCGAGAAATGAATTTTTTGACTAAAATTGGATTACGGAAAATTTATGATTTTAAATGATTCGCTTAATTTTTAATCTTGTTGGTATCGAGCCCGTATTTTGGTTCCGGAGCCCGGTACAGGTCCGTTATTATATTTATACATTATTTGTAAAATTTGGCGAGTAATGGAGGTGATTTGACGTGACTCGGACCGTTGGTTGAGAAAATAGTTGTCACGACCCCAAAACTACCCTGGCCGTGATGGCGCCCATCGCGATACTAGGCTAGCCAATTTACTACTTATAGCATAAAGAAACCTTTCGTTCAAAACATTACTAATCCGATATTTCATAAAAGTTTCCGTTTAAGCATTTCAACACAAGCAAGGATATACTAAACATTAAATACTACCTCAAAATCCCGGAGTCACTAGTCATGAGCAACTAAACTAAAGATACAAGTCTGGGAAAATAAATGCTATAAAAATTAGGAAGGAGAAAGGCAAGGCTGCGGACGCCGTGCAACTACCTCGCGAATCTCCGAAACACTCTGAGACAGAGAAGACCAACTCTCACTCTGATGCCCTGGCACCTAAATCTGCACACGAGGTGAATGCAGTAATGTGAGTACGCCAACTCAGTAAGTAATAAATGTAAATAAAGACTAAGAAGTAAGAAACACGTAAATACACATCATAAATTCACAGTAAGTACAATCTTTCTTTCCAACAGTACATATATGCCAAATCATTACGCTTAAAAGCCGATTTCAGTAAAAGTCATTTGAGAATATTCTTCCAACAGTTTCAACAGAATTTCAAGAAATTTGGAGTAAAAGTGATGAAAATCATAAATAGCCTCTCGGGCAAAACATGTATCATAAATCGCCCCTCGGGCGTAACATCACTCAGAATCAGCCCATCGGGCTACCTCACAATCCCTCATAATTAGCCCATCGGTCAACCTCACAGCCACTCATGCCTCCCCATCACTCGTCACTCGGCACTTGGCACTCAGCACTCGCACTCAGTAGGTACCTGCGCTCACTGGGGATGTACAGACTCCAGAGGGCTCCTACAGCCCAAGCGCTATAACAAGCCATCTCGTGGAAATAAGAATCAGCCCCTCGGCCTCTCATATATCATAAATCAGTAAAACATACTGCGGCGCGCAACCCGATCCCATGATATCCTCACACCACAGGCCCTCGGCCTCACTCAGTCAGAAACATCTCAAGCCACTCGGCCTATCAATAAAACAGGATGCTCAGCCCAAATTATCATTTTTTATGCATCAAATGGAGTAATTAAGACTGAGTTTCGAAATCAGTAAAACATAGGATGACTGTGTACAAATCTTAAATCAACACAATGAGGAAATAGCAGTAAAAATCTCCTAAGGTCCAAATAGCTTGGCACGAGGCCCAAATATGGCATTCAGCCCAAAACATAGTAATATTTTTGTAAAACACAAAATATCATATAATTTCCAGTCAAATATGCAACTTAATAGTTGCTACAAGACGGACCAAGTCACAAATCCCCAACGGTGCACTCCACACGCTCGTTATTTAGTATGTGTTCCACTTCAAAATAGTGAAACGATGTGAAATCTGGGGTTTCATACTCTCAGGACAAGATTTACAATCATTACTTACCTCGATCCGAACGAGAATCTACTCCGTTATTCCCTTGCCGCTTGACTCGGCCTAAAATCGCCCTGAATCTATTCAAAATCAGATTCATAACATCAATATACGCTACAGGAGAAAAACCCATGCGCAAATAATCAAATTACATCAAAAATCCCGAAATTGGCCAAACGTGACACCCGGGACCACGTCTCGGAATCCGATAAAATTCACATCACCAGTGTCCTTATCCTCTCACGAGTCCATGCATACCAAATTCATCAAAAACTAACCTTGTTTGACCCCTCAATCACCCAATTCTTAGTCTCAAGTTTCAAGCCCTAATCCCCCAAATTTTCACCCTTAAACTCCACAAATTTCATGCTTAATCAGTCAAAATCTACCATAGAATCAAGTTTTAGGTTCAAGTAGCTTACCTCCACGAAGAACCCCTTGAATCCCTCTTCAAATTGCTCCCAAAAGCTCCAAACCCGTATGAAAAATGATGAAGAATGGCTAAAAATTAGCGAAGGCAACAAGTATATGTTCTGCCCCAGGGGTTCCGCATCTGCGGTACCGCATTTGCGACCAAATGTTTGCATCTGCGGACTTCACTTAAGCTCCCAAGTTCGCACCTACGATCGATCCTCCGCACCTGCGGGCCCACAGGTGGGACTCTCCTTCCGCTTCTATGATAGATCCCAGGCTTGCTAAACTCCACACCTGCGACATCAAAACCGTGCCTGCGATGACCACACTTGCGTTCACCCTTCTGCAGGTGCGGAAAACCAGAAGAGTTACACCTGCAGCCCTTTTGCTGCATTTTCCAACTTTCAACTTTTGTTAGCCATCCGAAATAAATCCCGAGCTCCTCGGGGATTCAACCAAATATACCAACACATCACATATCATCCCACGAACTTAGTCAAACCCTTGGAACACTCAAAACACTAAATTAACCCGAAATTTAAGCCTAAGGATTTCTAAACTTCCAAAATTCGCCAACGATGCTGAACCCAATCAAACCACGTCTGAATGACCTCAAATTTTTCACACACATCACAAACGACACTACAAACCTATTCTAACTTCCGAAATTCCATTATGACCCCGATAGCTAATTTCCACTGCCGACCGGAACTCGCCAAAAATCCAATTTCGCCAATTCAAGCCTAATTCTACCACAGACCTCCGAATAACATTCCGCTCCTAAGTCCTAAATAACCTAATGATGCTATCGGAACCATAAAGACCAAATTCCGATATCATTTACTTATAGGTCAACTTCCAGTTGACTTTTCCAACTAAATAACCAACTTAAGAGACTAAGTGTCTCATTTCTCTCCACAATCACTTCGAACCCGAGCCAACCAACCCAACATAACATAAAAGAGCTGAACCACACGTAATGAAGCATAAATGGGGAAACGGGGCTAAAACTCTCGGAACAACCGGTCGGGTCGTTAAAATAGTAATTTTAAAGTGTTCTTGAGAAATTCATAGGTTTTGGTGCTA
>ML317239.1:0-67685 GCA_005239505.1 Nicotiana paniculata | reverse complement strand
TCTGATAGTTGCAGAACACTCAAACAAATGGGGTGTTTCTTACAGATTCCAAAGAGAAGACTCTAACGTAAGGTTTCAAGAGATCTTCAAGTAAGCAAATTAGTTAGAATTTTATTTTTTTTAGTTTCTTTCATTCTGGAAAGTGTATAGGGGCAGTCAAGTTATAACCTCCCTCCTATATTTCTTGTGTTTTCAGTGTAATGTAATTTAAGGACTGGACTGTATTATGTTATTATGGTTAACTTGGGCATGTAGAAATAGGCCAGGCTTTTAAAAATCGCATGTCAAAGCGTAAATTAGCTTGAACCCCTGGCTATTGAGCCTAAGGGATGTCGAAGCCCTCCATGATTCAATGTTATACTATTCTGTTCAAAAATTTGAAGTTTATTTGGTATAACCCGTAGAAGAAAAAATGTAAATATCTTTAAGTCTCACGTGATCTTTCTACTGAATTTAAATCGCACTTTTTACAGTGATTATATATGTTAGGAATTCGACTATTAGGACTCATTTGAGATTAAAAAGTGTCTTCAAAACTCGAGTAATTTTGAAGTTAAAACTGATCTGTCCGAAACTCTAGATTTCCTGGTAAAACAAAAAACCTGCGTTGTTAAAGGTCCCATGATTTACTTATTCTGGAACTGATGAATGTGGGATATGTAAATATAGTTTTCCCAAACAGTACATCTTTAGTGACTAAAAGAAAAAAAAATTATATTAAGCGTGCAAATTCGCTTCGGATTGCTGTTCAAAAACCATGAATTCATGTTTCTGTTGTATCCTGGATTTCCTTAGTCTTGTTAGTTGAAATGCATATCGCTTCTTTCATAAATGGCACATACTAAGATTTGGCCAAAAGGAGGTAATTGATAAATTGGGCTAAAAATGGCCATAACCCAAGCATTCGTGTTTAAATTACTGGATTTAGTCTTAGATAGTCTTCCACATATCCTTTAGGTTGAAAAATACATATTTAGATTAAAATCTAGTAAATAATCCAGTATTACTTCAAACGACCATAATCTACACGCGGGTGCGACAACTCATGTCCCCGTCTTCAACTTCAAATGATAATTAGGCCGAATATTAATAGTTAAGCCGAATATTAGGCCGAATATTAATAGTTAAGCGACCGTGCTAAAGCCACGGAATTCGGGAATGCCTAACACCTTCTCCCGGGTTAACAGAATTTCTTACTCGAATTTCTGGTCGCAGACAAATTAAAACAGAGTCAAATTTCCTCGGTTTGGGATTTCAATAAATAAATGGTGCCTCAAAACACCGTAAAAAATTCGGGTGGCGACTCTGAAAACTAAAAATAAATTCCAAATCCGAATAATGTCACTTAAAGTGGAAAAATTCCCTTACTACCCTTCATCAATCCGGAGGGTAGCGGAAAAAGGAGGTGTGACAGGCTTTCAAAAGCCTTACAAGTCTAAGTGGCCAGAAAGCTATTACGCCCTTTCTAAACATAGAAAATATTCCCAAGATAACCTGTATGATATCAATAGTATATTTGTAATTTAAATTATAATATAAACATAGTACTTATCAAACAAATTAATATAAACATAGTCACAAGAAGTATATCGTCGTAACTCTATGTTTTAAACAAGTAACATATAAGATAAAAGGAACTATATGAAAAATTTGAACACAAAAATGATCGGATAAGAAGGACGGGAGGATTCGAAAGATTGTGATTAAAGTATAAAAGTATAACGTTTTCATGTTCATGCCATATATTTTTCTGGAATTCCACGGCTCAAGATTAATGATATAATTAATTAGTAATTATTTATGGCAAAGAAAATAACGTATTAACTTCTTACATAGATAGTTAAATGGGAGTAATTACTCTCGTGCTAAAACATAACAAAGAAAAGGACTTCAAAATCTAAAAGATACTGAAAGTGGGCAAAATGTTTACATGTAATCGGTTAAAGACTAATGTGCAAACACGCTAAAGTATGAGAAAAAGAAAAGCACTTCTAAAATAAAAGGAACGAAAAGAGATCTTAAATTATAGGAATATAATTAAACAAGTATCCGAAAATATTAAGAAAATAATTCAATGCATATTCCTAATATTTGAGAAATAATTAAATGACTATTTTATTTAATATAAAATTAATTTTTAAATAGTTAGAAAGGCAAACGACATTTTGCTAAAGGCTTTCGCGCAATATAATATAAATAAATATAAATGAATAAATATAGATAGATAGATAAATTTTAAAAGACTTAATTTATTTTTTCTTTTTTAAATTGCTTTCGATATTTTGATTTCGGGAGACACAATCATGATAAGATGTAAAACTTCTCCTATCCGCGAAAACGAAAAATCAAAATTATATATTGTTCTTTGATCCTCGGCCAAAGAATGCATATATTTGATTATTATTGTCTTATATTTAGTACTTTTAATAGTTTTCAAGTATGAATTATGTTACTTTATACTTAATATTATATTTTAACTGTATACGAATAATATAAATATAGTAAGCCAAAAAAGAGGTGGAAAGAGGTAATTAGGCAAGACAGGTACAACTTAAGCTGACTGAGGACATGATCTTTGATAGGAAGGTATGGAGGTCGAGAATTAGGGTAGTAGAGTAGGTAGTCTAGAGTATTCATAACACTAGTATTGACACACAGACTCGCTTTCTGTTGGTAGTAGATTTTTATGACTAACCGTTGTTTTCTTTCATTGTTGATCACCTTACTATCTTGTTGTTTTTATTCTGTTTTTATATGGTTTCTTGTCTATACTTTCATTAATGTGGTGCTTATGTTTTTCTAAATCGAGGATCTATTGGAACAACCTCTCTATCCTCATAAGATAGGAATAAGATCTGCGTATTATATTCTACGATGTAAGATAATATCGAATATATTATTATTATTATTATATAAAAATAAAGTGGTCCGAAGATGTGGAGCAAAATTAAATAAAATAAGAAAGAAAAAATGAAATGGATGGGGACAAAAGGGGGACACCATTTGGTGTTTGTCCCCCGAGTGGAAGACAAAAGAGAGAATGAGATGCAAAGCTAAGCAAAACTTAAAGGATTTGAGCGTGAACGCTACTGGACTCACCACGACGCGCGGCCTGACCCTGCGTCGCGGGATTTTTTGTGTTTTGCTAGGACAAGGTTATTTTAATTTTGTACGGTCGCAACTCATATAAAAAAGGGTTTTAAATCTATTTTGAAGGAGAACATCTTTTAGAGTAACTTTTGACGAGAGGAGAGTACAAAGCCATCGTAGAAATCTAGTTTCATTTTTTCTTTCTTCAAACTTAGTATATTTTATATTTTTCTGTATAATTTGTTGTTTGATATTATGTCTATGTGAAGGTAAACTTCACGTTTTAAAGTTATAGTTCTTTCATGAATATTGTTATTTGAAATTGATTTTGATTTCTTGATTTAATTATCGTATTTGTTTATTTATTCAATCCTGCGATTAATTATTTGATTGCTTGATCACCAATCTAATATTATCGACAAATCTAGTCGAACTCGAAAGTGGGAATTCTAGGTTATATGTAGGATTAAGTAGAGTATGATCTCGAACCCGGGTATCGGAGAATGGATTCGCGTGGATAGACATATGCTAATTGTCTAGCTTGGTTACTATACGGGAATTATAAATGAATTCTTGTTGATTCTAGCTCTATAGGCGTATAGGCATTGGGTTAGCTTGAATAGGCGAGTAGGAGATCGATAGATTCTTGTGAACAGTATTAACACCGTCAATCAATAAATCAGATAAACTAATTAGGCAATTCAACATAAGAATACATTAAGTTTGTTATATAGCCCATAACCCTAGATCATTTTCACTACATTGATAACATAAAAATTTGCTTTTCTTTAGTTTAGAGTTCATTATTTGTTTTCCTTATTTAATTAGCTTAGATTCAAACACTTCTAGGTTAATTCTTGTTTAGATAATTAGGATAGTCTAATTTAGTTAATAATTAATAACATGTTCTCGTGAGTTCAGTATCCGACTTTTAGTCATTCTATTACTTAATAACCGCGTATACTTGTGTGTGCGTTTGACCGTAACATTCTTACAGCAAGTTTGATTGCAGATGCAATTTTTATAATTTCTAATTTCTAATTTGCCTTGTCCATCGTTTCCTTTCATCTTTAGATGAAACAGATGAAAGTAGTAATTATGTTTATATAACTCTCTAGAGGGTAATACTAAAGGTGAAAGTTGTGTGTTGATAGCCCCAGCCACTGAAGATCACCAATTACTCCTATATATATCGCTAGTTTATTGTTTTTCTTTGGTTGAATATGCATACAATAACTATACAGTATAGTGCGCAAGGACCATTATATGCGTGTCTCAAAGGCTAAAGGGAATTTTTAAAAAGCAGCTTTTTGGTGTAGCACTGTTTCCATCTCTTGACCTCGAAATGTTGTGCAACACCGTACGTAAGATTTTACGCAAATAATATCGATCTATTATTATAATTCAGCTTATATACAAAGTCGGGCGTAGTCGAGATTTGAAATTTATGTGTTCGGGATTGTCTGTTTAAGTTACTAAGTTCTAAATTAATAATTTATAAATATTCAATAAATTTATTAAGACAAATATATAGTTTTAACCGAAGTCACTGGATCGGTCGAGCGTATTCTAAATCCGCCTCTGATATAAAGCGACGTAGACCTACCCTTTGGGTAGTGAGGGTCACCGGTCCCCGATAACCTTAAAAATAATTGTATATATCTAAAATAACAGGTAGCATCTATTTTGATTCGTCCCTTAAGATTAAGATGCATTGTTCGATTTAGGGGCACAACTTCACTTTTAGTGTGCTGTGTTGATTCAGCTCAGGTCAAAATATATCGCTCAGGTCAACACAAATGAACTCAGTACCCGTTATAAAGTTGCGTGCAAAAATATATCAGTGGTAATAGAAGCTAGGCAGTGCACGCAAGAGCGAGGAATAGTTTTTGGTAATTATCTAAGGAATTAAAATGGTTTGAGGACGTAATATAAACATTCCGAGCTTTTGTAAAAATAATTATGTTTCCATTTAATTTTCAGGATAGTAATCAATTAGGCCAGTTCATAAAACCATTCATTGAGTGAGAGAGAGAGTCAATGGTGGTCCAAGATTCCAAGAAGGTAAGGATCACCTGAAATACATCACATGTTAATATAAATGGAATTTTTCACGTGGAAATTGAGAGTCCGTTTGGACATAAGAAATTTTTTTTTTTTTATTGAAATCAGTGTTTGGCCATAAATTTTAAATTTTCACTTTAAGATGAATTTTAAAATTTTTCAAAAATTTGAAAAACTCCGAAAAGTTATTTTTTTCAAAATTTTCACTCATAAAATTTGAAAAATAACCCCAAAATTATATTCATATCCAAACACAACTCTAATTTTCAAATATTATTTTCACTTGAAAAGAAAAAGATTCACATTTTTCCGAAATTTTACAATTCTTATGTCCAAACGCCCACTGAGGGTGTGGTGGCTTTTTTTTAAGCATACTGACCCTTTATGCATTTTGGAAGGTCGACCAATCATTTTCAGATTAGAAAAGTCAAGAGAGCATAACAAGAAAAAGAGCTTATGTTTACACCCAATTATATCAATTTAACAAGATTAAGTGATTTTGTTATATGAAAATATGTACTTATTAATTATAATTAAGTGAGAGTGTGTTTGAAAACATTAGTCATGCAATTATTAGTGTGGTGTAAATATTCACACGCTAGTAAGTATTTACAGTATTCATATATTGTGCATGCACTAAATTATTCGTTAATTAGTGCATAAGATGTGTTTCTATATAGAGAGAGAGAGTTTATTTTTGAAAGTTAAATTCTTTGGATGGTGACTAAACTTGAGTCATCCAACTATTGATTCAGACAATAAAAGGCACATCAAAAGCTTCATTCTTTCATGCCATATCATATTAAAAACCTAATATTTAATTTAATGTTAAAATCATTTAATTCATGCCCTTTATACCGATTTAACCCACCCGATAAGTAATTATGGCTTAAAAATTGTGTCTTGTAGAATTCGGATCGGTAAAAAAATATACATTCTTGGGGAGAGATACTATACCAATTAAGTCACAATTTAACATATTTGTACCTAACATTTTTCCACAAAGTGATGAGAAAACGTAATTATATTTACAAAATAAAAGGAAAGGTTGAAGATTCGTGAAGATTCAGACCTATATATGTGAAGGCTGAAACGTTTGGTTCTCATGATATAATTAATTAAGGAGTCGAATGAATAATAGAAGATCTCAAAATGTAAGGAAAGGAAGTACTGAGAAAAAGGAAAGAAATTTAGTTATGAAAAAACAAACAAAATCTGGAATGGATTTATGTAGTAACCATTTCACAATCTCCATGAAATCAATATTGTTTGTACAATTCACAAAATGAGCAGAGATTTGAAGATTGAAAAGTTTTAACAGTTATTGAGAGCACAAAAATTCTTTTAAAAAATTAATTAGAAAAAAAAATGAATGGACTAAAGAATATTTCAAGGAAACAAAATTTTGAAGTCAAGAGAGACACTGAACATACCATTCTAATCACCCCAAGCTTGGTCTTTTTTACCTTAGAAACTCCATCTTTACTTTCATTTTTGCATTTTCACATGAGTTGAGTCTATTACTGAAAAAGAAAACTCTATAAGGGTTGAAATTTCCAACATAAACATTAAATTACCCTTTTGAAGCGTGGTCTTTCCCTACGTGAACGCGGAATACTTAATGAACCAGGCTGCTTCACTATATGATAAAATTTGTGGTCTTCTGAGACAAGAAAAGTTAGACATTTTTCAGTGAGCGGTGATCAATTTAAGTTGAAAAATCTCTTAAGTGTAGGAGTCGTTCGTACGTGGTTATTGGGTTTTAATCTATGTGTTTTAGTTTATCAATATATATCCCTATTAATTTGTGAAGTGGAGTCTTGGAACAACGGTAAAATTGTCTATGTGTAACCTATAGGTCACGGATTCAAATTGTAAAATTATTAGCCACTAATACTTGCATTATGATAGATTGCTTACATCCCACCTCCTTGAGGTGCGACCCTTCTCTCGACTCACCAGGAAGGCTGCCCTTATATCCCTATTAATTTGTAAACGTCATCCTAATTAACATGATTTAAAAGTGGAGTTTGATAACAAAGTTTGGTCTAATTGCATGCGCACTATAGGGCTTTCTTATAATCCCCGTCTATAAATAGAGACTTCAGAGGCCTTTTCATTACACAACAATTTCGAATATTAATCGACGACCAAATTGATTCTCATAATGAGAGCTCTGTTTCTCATCTTCCTTATCCTTTCTCCATTTGGAGCTGAAGCAAGAACTTTGCTAGGTATATATATATCACTCTATTTCTCTCGGCAATTAACTCGATCGTTTTATGCATCATATCAGTTGGCAATAGAATAAGATGTTTGGTGCAATTTAGTATAATGACAACTGAAATTAATGCTAGACATCTACTGTTTTCTTCAACTATAATTTCGTTTTTCTGTAGTTCTTTTTGTTAGTCACCTTTTGTTCAAAGTGGGCTTCATGCATGGGATCTGATAGTTTTAGTAATTAAGCAGACACCTAACAACTTGTTTTTCCTTTATGGATTTGAGTATGGATTGTGTCAGTTTTAAATCTTTACTCTTTGTTCCAAAATGATCATGTTTTACTTTCAGTATAAATTTCAAGCACGTCTAGCGGGTTGATGGCTAGCTCACTTGGTTAGCTTTCTGCCTTCTACGGTTGTGTAACTGTAGGGTCCAAACCCCATCACTAGCANCCCCTCCTCTTCCTCCTTCCTCGATGTAATTTTAAAAAAAAAAAACATCGATCTATTATACGTATATGACACCACCTTTTTTTTGAAACAAAACCCTAGATATATATATGACACAACTTGTAGAAGGGTTTCTTTACCACTGACCGGGGGCGTAACATTAATAATATAATGGGTTCAATACTAAAAGTTTCAGATATTTAACTCATAGAGTTTAAATCCTTGACCCGCC
Source organism: Nicotiana paniculata (assembly GCA_005239505.1). Lineage (NCBI taxonomy): Eukaryota > Viridiplantae > Streptophyta > Magnoliopsida > Solanales > Solanaceae > Nicotiana > Nicotiana paniculata. Next base: position 59,627 of record ML317239.1, on the reverse strand, counting down.
TCTGCCACTGACACGACAGTATTTTCTTGGATTTGCAGAGGGGCTGAACGTAGGATCTGGTTATGGAAGGCATGCACATCTACCACCACCATCTCCAGCTTCATCTCCACCGAGTAAGGAAGTATCCAACAGTGTCGTCTCTCCTAGTCGGACTAATGAGAAAACCTCTGTAAACACTGAGCTCGTGATTACAACAATTGCTCAAGTGAAAAACATTAATCAGCTGTTTTCATTTCCAACTTCATCAGACAATTACTACCAATTAGCAAGTTTCAAGAAAATGTTCGTCTCATACCTTCTGTCTGTCTCATATATATGGAACCTAATCAATTCATCGTCTTTTAATCACGATCTTCTAGACATTTTTGACACCAAGTCCCATGAAAAATACTGGAATCATAAGCCTCTATCACCACCATCTCCAGAGCCGGCAGATGGTCAGCGTCCTCTTCACTCATATTAAACCTCGTATCTCTAGTTTGGAGTATTATGTGTAGTACCAAGTATTAATAAAGTAGCTTTTATTTAGTATGTATTTGCTTTAGTTCACTTATCAATTATGATTATGGTCGAATAACCTTAGCTATTTCATAACATGGCTATATGGTTGTAACTTAGTGGGTTGTTTGGTTTTGAGATAATAAGTTAAGCGTGAATTAATATTAATGTAAGGATTGTAATGTGTATTTCTTGTTTGATGTATTAACAATTACTAATGTGTAATCTAAGATGGTGTATGTTTTGTTTAATATATTATGAAAGTTAGTTTTATTATTTAGTTTATCTAATCAATGTGTTATTATTTATTAGCATATAGTTGTAATCTCTTATTTCACGTTTTATATCCCGTATAAATATTTTATATATGAATTCCTGCATAAGTTAACCAAGTATTATTTTTTAGAAAAAAGAAAATTAAGTGACAATAAACATTGTTTTAGCAATGCTCAATTTTATGTGGAGATTTAATTTTACTAATTTAACCAACTAAAACAGGACTAGTGTTATCCTATCTGTGCTCTAGACTATTTATGTATATATAGGTGAATTTGTTTGGCGATCTGCAAAACTCATTCAGATATTTACTACTCCTTCCGTTCCAGTTTATATAATTTTTTTTTTTTTTTGGTTCGTTAAAAAAAGAATGACCTTTTTCTTAATTTGGAATAATTTTATTTAAACTTACAATTATATCCTTAATGAAAAACTTTTATAACTACACAAATACTCTGGCCCTTTTTAACTTATTTAGGACCATAAATTTTAAAAGTCTCATTTTTTTCTTAAACTCCTTGCGCAGTCAAAATGGTTCAACATCAATTGAAACGGATAGAGTACTCATATTTGTTTCATTTCCGAAGTCAGCATTCTGAATATCACCCAAGTTTAATATTCCATTTCATTTGAAATTCCCTCTAACAATTGTTGAACTTTGACCAATAATTGTTGAACTCAACTCACCACATTTCCAGAATGAAAACATTCATAACTGGAAGATAGCGGAATTATCTTAGGACCTTGATCAAAGAGCCGAAAGCCTTTTGGACCAGTGGCCTATGTAGAGCATAAATAACTGATTATATTAAATTCAATATTTTTTACGTGAAATATATATATATATATATTTCACGTAAAAAATATNTATATATATATATATATATATATATATATATATATATATATATATATATATATATGAAACATCACAATACTTTTAAAGATACAATTTAAACCTATAATTTTTAAAATATAATGAATTCAATAATAAATATTTAGAGATTATAGTCTCACTAAATTAAATTTATTGATCGGTCTCCATTGCAAGCTCCAAATAAATTTCATGACGACAGTAACTAGTGGGACTGTAGGAGTGGAGGGGCAAATGTAGCCTCTCGGCTACGGATTCAATTAAATTTATAACTTTTGATACGTCGTATGAATTTATATGTAAAAATTTACTAAAATCTCAACAAATGCAAAATTTAAACTACAATTATAACAGTATAATGAGTTTAATATTAAAAATCTTAAAAGCCGAACCTATTAAATTTTACTCTTGGACCCGCCTCCTAGAGTGGCCAAAAGAATCTAAAGAGAAGCTATGAAAACATTTAGATTTCTATTTAAGGACTGCTTTAGTGCAGAAGCACTCATAATGTGTTGGATTTTTGGGTACCGCATTTGTTGATCAGTTGGTGGTGGAACCGCTCTGATCTATATATATATCTTTTGAGCCATTAATAATGCTTTTGCTACTGCAAAGTATTTTTCATGAATGAGCAGCCACACAAAATAAATGATGTTTATGATAACATCGTCAAATTTGTGGAGAGTGGGGACTATACTATTATCTTTTGCAAATGTAACATGCAATTAATTATAATTAATCCCTTTAATCTAAGCGTTAAATAAAATAAAAATTTGCTATGACCATTTAAAATGTACCATCAGTGTAATATATAAGATTTACTGAAGGATGTTTGGTTAATAGACTAGAGATATAAAGGCTATAAACCAAGAACTTTTTATGCGGTTAACGTAACAATTAAGTAGATTATGCAATATCATTTACACATAAGAATTACTTATTATACAGAGATTTTGACACCAAATTCAAGAAGTAGTTTTAATAAATACTATACACACACACAGCACACTAAAAGCCCGTTTGGATATAAGAATTTTTTTATTTTTTTTCGAAAAAGTTTCATTTTTTTTTCGAAATCAGTGCTTGACCATAAAGTTTTCAATTTTCACTCAAAGATGAATTTTGAAACTTTTCGAAAATTTGAAAAATTCCAACAAGTTATTTTTAAAATTTTTTACTCAGAATCCTCACAAAACTTCAAAAATAATCCAAAATTATATTCATATTTAAACGCTAACTTTAATTTTCAAATATCATTTTCGTTTGAAATTTTTTTTAGAAATTTTACAATTCTTATGTCCAAACGCTCACTAAAGATACTTTTACCAACGCATGCTACTTTAAGGATATGTTGTCATTTTCGTCTTTCGATGCGATCTTATCATGATATCGTTAATTGGTATACGCATATTCTTATTTTCTTTTGTATAGTTATTGTTGCATAATTTATACATGTATAAATCATAAAAGAATGTTATATTGAAAGTCAAATGTTGTTTTAGTATTTTGCATTTTTCATAGAAAATTATATTATTTTTTACAACATTAAATATTGTATTGATTGTCACTCCTTGAGCATGTCTATGATACTCTTATTGTTAAGAATTTGGAACAACTAAGGAGCTTTATGAGTTATGCGAAAATCTAAAATCATACTGTTTAACTACCGGATCATATATTTAAAATAAACGATTGTCGTCCCAATTATGTGGCACCATTTTATTCGGCACCAAATTTAGGAAAGAGAACAAATTTGGAGACATATATCTAAAACAAGTCAGAAACATTTGTAACGAATATAAATTATCTCATGAATGATAAATATTAAAGTTTGAAGTCAACTTTTTTTTTTTTACTATGAAAGATATATATTTTTTGAACAAACTAAAGAAAAAAAAAAAGTGTCTCAAATAAAATGTGACAGAGAGAGTAGAAGATTATTCATGAATAATTTTAATATCTTATGATTCCATTTCATTTTTGCACTTCCTTTTTAGTATGTCACAAATTTTTTTGAAATCTTAAAACAGTTTAACTATTTAATTTTATCCTTAATAATATATTTATAACAATCAAAATATCTATGACTTATTTGAGACATTTGTGCACTCAAATACACCACATAAGTTGGGACAAATGGATTACAACTTTCAGTAATTTAAATTACCTAAGTTTTCATGTGATAGCTCTATCAAATTAATATATTGCATATTATTATTATATTGTTTATTATTTAGTGTTTTAGTCACAGGACATTTTATACATTTTCATTTGCAATCAGTTAACTATCAATTAAACTTTTCGCGTGTCTTGAATTTTTTTTTTTTTTTTTTTTTTGCTTACAATCTTATATTTAAGCTGAACAAATATCATCAATTTTTTATTAAAATCTATCAACATAAACTAACAAATTATAAATACTCTAAATTATACCAATAATTTAACAAAAAAGAGGGCCTATACACTAAATTAGAAATTTCAATATAAAACAAAGAAAATCTATCAACATAAACTAACAAATTATAAATACTCTAAATTATACCAATAATTTAACAAAAAAGAGGGCCTATACACTAAATTAGAAATTTCAATATAAAACAAAGAAAATCTATCAACATAAACTAACAAATTATAAATACTCTAAATTATACCAATAATTTAACAAAAAAGAGGGCCTATACACTAAATTAGAAATTTCAATATAAAACAAAGAAAATCTATCAACATAAACTAACAAATTATAAATACTCTAAATTATACCAATAATTTAACAAAAAAGAGGGCCTATACACTAAATTAGAAATTTCAATATAAAACAAAGAAAATCTATCAACATAAACTAACAAATTATAAATACTCTAAATTATACCAATAATTTAACAAAAAAGAGGGCCTATACACTAAATTAGAAATTTCAATATAAAACAAAGAAAATCTATCAACATAAACTAACAAATTATAAGTAATTTCATCATACCGTTGGATGATTTAGCAAATTTTATGAAAAAAGAGAACTAAATTTTAATTTGTATAAAGATTTTATTGTTTGAAAGAAAATAAACTTGAGAGCATCTTTTATTCAATTTAAGTAAAGAAAGTAAAACATTAAGTGAAATAGAGAAAAGAAATAAATAGAAGACATTGGAGTAACCGCTGCAGTCGCAACAGCCAGAGTAACAAAAATATAATTGGCGTACTACAATAGCGGAGACAGCAGGACTTGAACACATTGTTAGGGATATAGTAGATATGCCCTAGATCCAATATAACATTTGATGATTTGAATATATTTTTGTGAACGTCATTTGATATAAAAATATATGGCATTTGATATTCTTTTATCATAATTATTATTAATTGTTTGATTAACTTGATAAAGTCCTTGATTAAATTTTGAGACTTCACATTGTGATGGAGATCATGATAATGAGAGTCAAGTTTCTTATAGTTAAATCTAAATTTGTTCTTGATTATAGGATTTTTAATTTGGACATTAGTAATCCGGTTAGATCAGTATTTATGTGATCGTCTTTATGGGATAAAGATTAGTTGATCTCATTAACTAATTCACATAGATAGATGATGTGTATAGTCATTGAACCGACTCATTGGATAATTCATAATGGTTAGAATTACTATAAACTGTCAATAGGATATTCTCTTGAAGAATGTGATGTAAGAATTTCCTTTGACCTAAGATCGTCATAGTAATTGACAAGTTATTTATTGTGCTTTGATACTAGACACCTACGAGCCTTGGGCGATAGTTGAAAGGATATTGGGTACGATTAAATACTTGTAGAATTAGTGATGGATTAAGATGGAATCTGTCAACTCTTGGTAATGAGTTTAAGCTCCATATTGTCATGAATTATAAACGACCAATTTAAGACCTTGGCCAGGGCAATTGAATGAAAGAAAAGAGTTTCTCAGGTCATTCAATGGTCTATTACATTTGATATGAACACATAGTTGGTCGCCTATTAAGATTTGACAGTTAAACCATTTCCTAGGGTGATCCAGAGCTATAAGAACAAAAGGAATTACTACATTATTCTTCCACTGGTTCTTGAGAGTAAATTGTATAATTCATTCTATCTGGTCGTTAAGGAGTGTTGCTAGACACCACCTTTGATTGGTATATTGATGTGATCAATTTTCTACCGGTTTAGTACTGAACCTATGGGGTCGCACATTAACGAGAGTTTTGATCTTTGCTAAAGGATTAATTAACTTATTATTTGAGTATTGAATTAAAGAATTTTATTAGTCAAATAAATATAGTTATTGGTACAAATGAAATATTGTTATATTCTTTACTAGCACAAAGAATATAATTAATATTGTGAATAAATTGAAGTTTTTTATTTGGAATAGAAAATTAAATTACATCTCTTGGTTAAAATATATATGTGATATATAATTAATACTTATTTTATATAAAAGATGTTATATAAAATATTAATAAAAAAATTATAAGTTGAATCCAATTTTGAATTGGATCAACTGGAAAGTCCATAAGGACACGTCTGCCACCTATATTCCATTTAGAATGGAATTCATAATTCTCTTTATATGAAAGTATTGTATTTCATATGGCATTGGAATTACACGTGAAGTCATCGCCTTAATTAATATGTTCCTACCCTATTTGGAAAAAGGTTAGTAACTAAGGTATATGTTAGTATATATATACATGAAGGCTTCACGTAGGAGGGAGAGAGTGAACGAAAGAGAAGGTCACAAAATAAGAGATACCTTGCTGACGAAGAAATTGTCTTCATGTCTTGCTGCTACTACGCTGAAAGTTTTGGAGAAAATTCTTAGCATAGTATTTTGTTCAATTTGTTCGCGGGTTTCATTGATCAAAGAGTTGATATCAAGGATCGGTCTCGGTATGGATACACATAGAGTCTTCGCACTATCGAAGAAAATTCTGAAACGAGGCTCTCTTTACCAGGTACGTCTTAGATCCGATCTTTGATATATAAATAAATTTTAAACACGAAAAGATCTGCCTAGAATTGTTATTGTCTTCCGCTGTGTGTTACGAACACCTATACGCAATCCTTCAGTCGTATCAGAGCCATGATTTCTTGTGTCTAAAATTTATTTACGAAATATTTTAAGATTATATTTGAAGAGTTCAAACCATAATACTTGTGTATTGTGCAATATTCAAATTGTTTGAATGCATATTAGACTGATATTATCTTGTTGTGAATAAAATATATATACATATAAGTTAAACTATTGAGATAGTTCACAACTTGTATTTGAAATTTTTGTATTAGATACGACGGGTATCTATAATAGGTTATTGGATTCTATTGTTATTTTTTATTGTTATTAGTTCATGAGATGCTAACTAAAAATAATGTTCTAGCAAGAATTATTTTTATTTGGTATATGTGATATATAAGATAAATATGTTAGAAGAATGTTGAATTTGGTTTTTGTGTCACGTGCTTGTTCGTTACATAATTTTGAATTATTTATTACATGTGATGTAAATTAATTTAGGATTAAGCATGTAGACAACTTGAACTAAATTCATCTTCTATAAAAGATTTGATCTTCATGTTATTAAAAGTTGTTTAGTGACAATTCCCTCTTACTAAAATTTGAGTTCTTAAATAATAAAATATAAGATATTTTATTATAGAGCTATCCATCAAAGTAAATAATTCTACTTATTTCTTGTTTATAAGGAGCGGCCTGACTACCAGGAGACTTATAGTTCGAGAATATGTTAAAATTATTTATTGCATTAGATGCATAGATCGAAAGAATCATTCAATTTTACACTACACGCCTGGACTACCGTGGGAGTATAAAATTTAATAAGTTCTTTGTTATCATGATGGTTGAACTCAACTATGCCATTCAGATCGACCTGACTACCAGGGGACTATTTGACATAGAGCTATTTGAGGAAATTGTATGGGGATACAATTGGTAAGAGTACCTACCTTTAAAATATATGTGAGAAACGACTTGACTTCCAAGGGGCTCATACATATTGTTAAAGGATTCCTTTACTCCACTAACAGAAATAAAGATTTCGTAAACTATAATGACGGTAAATAGTTTAAAATGATTAGTGAAAATATCATTTAGATAAAAGTCCATGTCTTTATGATATGTAAATATGTTCTTATATTATTGCTTTTTCTTTTCTATAGTTTAGATTTCTCAATATGGCTGCTATATCACTGCGTGGAATACTTGAGACCAACAAGTTGGTAGGACCAAATTTTGATGATTGGTACAGAAATTTGAGAATTGGTCTCATGCATGAAAAACTTATTGATGTGATCGATAAGCCTGCCAAGGAAGTCCCAGACGAGGATGATCATGATGCTACCAAGATTTATTAGAAATACTTGGAAGATGTCTTACTACTAAATGCATCATTCTCGCTTCTATGAGTTCTGAACTACAGAGGAAACTTCAGGATATGGATCCAACTGCGATCATTGAACATCTTAAGAAGATGTTTGGTACACAAAGCAGGACACCTAGATACCAGCTATCTAAGGCTTTATTTGGATCCAAATTGACTGGAAACTCTCCAGTTGGACCCCATGTCAATCATATGATTGATCTTATTGAAAAACTTGAGAAGTTGGGTGCAAACTAGGAAAAGACCTTTCTCAAGATTTGATCTTATAGTCATTATTTGAATCCTTTTCACAATTTGTTATTAACTTCAATATGCATAAAATGGATTGTGATCTTCATGAGATGCTTAACATGCTAATTAATTATGAGAATCAACTTGCATATGAGAAGAAGAAAAGAACTGTCATGTTGGTGGAAACTCTTCTAAGAAGAAGGGTAAGGGTAAAAGTAAGCCTGCGCCTAAGGGTGGTGTGACCAAACCCAAAGGAAAAGAAGGCAAAGCTGACCAATCCGATGTTGTATGTTTCCATTGTAAGAAAATAGGACATTAGAAGAGAAAGTGCAAGGAGTATCTTGCAACTTTAAAGGACAAGAAACAAGGTAAGACTTTGATGAAAAATATTTTCAAGGTTTCTTTAACTACTACTAATTCTTCATTATGGGTATTAGATATTGGCATTGGTTATAACATCTGCAATATGTTGCAGGGGTTCCAGATAACCAGAAGGTTGAAGAAAGGAGAAGTTAATCTACAGTTGGAAATGGTGCAAAAGTTGCGGTCGTAGCTGTAGGATCAATTTCTTTAGTAATGCCTACGGGAAAAGTACTTATGTTGGATGATTGTTATTAGATTCCTAAATTTGTTTCGAACATAATTTCATCTTCTATGTTAGACAAACGTGATTTTCGCATTAATATAGGCAATGGTATTTGCTCTATTTATTATAGTGATAATTTATACGTGAATGGCTATTTCCAAAATGATGTTTATGTCAGAGATGATCAAGTAAATCATACATACCTTTGGCATTGTAGGCTTGGTCATATTGGAGAGAAAAGAATTAACAAGTTGTACAAGGAAGGGTACCTTGACAAATATGATTTTGAATCATATCCAACTCGTGAATCTTGTCTCAAAGGAAAAATGACCAAATCTCCATTTACTGGAAGTGGAGAAAGAGCTTCTGAATTTTGGGACTAATTCATACAGATGTATGTGGGCCCATGAAAATTCAAGCTAGAGGTGGATATTCTTACTTCATCACCTTCACTGATGATATGCCAAGATATGGATTTGTGTATCTTATGAAACACAAATCTGAATCTTTTGAAATGTTCAAAAGGTTCCGTAGTGAAGTTGAGAAACAAACTGGTAAAAGTATCAAAGTACTAAGGTCTGATATATGTGGAGAATATCTTAGTGAAGATTTTACTAGATATCTCAAACAGAATAGGATTCTTTCACAGTGGACACCTCCAAGAACACCACGACACAGTGGTGTGTCTGAAAGGAGAAATCGAACCTTATTAGATATGGTGAGATCTATGATGGGGTTCACTGATCTTCCAATAAATTTATGGGGATATGCTTTGGAAGCAACAACTAATTACTTAATAAAATTCCCACTAAGTCAGTCTCTACAACACCATATGAGATATGGAAAGGACGTAAGCCTAACGTTAAACACATTACATTTTGGGGTTTTCCAGCTTATGTTAAGAGAGTACAATCTGATAAACTTGACTCAAGATCTGATAAGTGTAGGTTCATTGGGTATCCCAAGGAAACAATGAGATATTATTTCTATCACCCTTCTGACCATAAAGTGTTTGTGGCCAGAGGAGCAACTTTTTTAGAAAGGGAATTTCTTTTAGAAGGAAATTATAATGGAGAAACAGAACTAGATGAAGTTCAAGAAACTAATGAATCAACACAATATAAAGATCATGAGACTCAAGTTGAAGAACCTTTATTGGATGTTTTGAAGTTGCCAAGGAAGTTGACATCTTCAACTGTTGAAATTCAAGAACTAAATGTAGTTCAAGAACAGGTTAATGAACCAGTTCCAAACCAAATTGAACACCAACCAAATCCAGTACAAGGTGAACAGGTTGTACAAGTACCTCTTTAGAAGGTCTACACGAGAACGTCATGTACCAATTAGATTAAATCTAATGGTACAAGATGATGTATCAAATGAGGATGATCATAATGATGATGACCCTAAGACCTATGAAGAGTCTATACAAAGTTCTGATTATGAGAAATGGAAAAAGGCCATGGAATCCGAAATGGAATCCATGAAGGAAAATAAAGTATGGACTTTAGTTGAACCTTCAAAAGATATAAAACCTATTGGTGTTAAATGGGGTTTTAAGAAAAAGATTGGAGTAGACAGAAAGGTAGAGACCTACAAAGCCCGTCTTTTTGCCAAGGGATATCGTCAGATTGAAGGAGTCGAATATGACGAGACTTTCTCTCATGTGGAAATGCTCAAATCAATTCGGATTTTGCTTGCTATAGTAGCATACTATGATTATGAAATATGGCAAATGGATGTGAAAACATCTTTCCTTAATGGTGAGCTAGAAGAGGATGTGTACATGACACAACCTGAAGGTTTCACATCTTCGTCTGATCATAATAAAATTTGCAAGCTACAAAGATCCATTCGTGGACTAAAGCAAGCTTCTCGAAGTTGGAATATTCGCTTTAACAAGACAATTGAAAAGTTCAATTTTGTTAGATGCGAAGAAGAACCTTGTGTGTACAAAAAGGTTAGTGGGAGCACAATTATATTCTTAGTATATTATGTTGATGATATATTTCTCATAGGGAATGACATACCGGCATTACAAAGTACCAAGATTTGGATATCTGAACAGTTCTCCATGAAAGACTTGGGAGAAACAACTAATATATTAGGAATAAAGATCTATAGAGATAGATCTAGGAAGCTGCTTGGACTTTCCCAGTCTTTGTACATTGATACCATCTTAAATAAGTATAATATAGATAATTCCAAAAGAGGCTATCTACTGATAGACACTGGAATTCTCTCAGTAGGGAGGATTGTCCTAAAACACCTGAAGAGAGAGAACGCATGAGTAGGATCCCATACGTTAGTGCAATGGGAGCTATCATGTATACCATGACATGTACACGTCCTGATGTGGCTTATGCACTTGGAGTGACTAGCCGATATCAGGAAAATCCTGGTGAGGATCATTCGAAGGTGGTGAAGACCATTCTTAAGTACTTGAGAAGGACTAAAGACCAATTCCTCATCTATGGAGATTCTGAGTTGAAACTTGAAGGTTATACTGATGCAAGTTTCTCTTCAGATAAAGATGATAACAAATCTATTTCTAGTTATGTATTCACCTTAAATGGTGATGCGGTGAGTTGGAAAAGTTCCAAACAAGCTACCGTAGTGTCACGACCCGATTTAACCTCCAAAAGGCATCGTGACGACACCTAGTCTCTACGACTAGGTAAGCCTAATTGCGGAACATATATTAAATAGAAGCAATGAAATAAAAACGGAAAGTAAGTGAGTCTACAAATGAAACATCGCCACTTGGCCCCTACAAAATACAATCTCCCAAAAACCCGGAACATCACTTTAGTCACAAGCTCTGTCTCAAAATAGCTCTATACAACAAGAGGGAATTTACATGAAAAAAAAAATCTGTCTAAATCTGGAGTGGAAGGTGACTCGAAGGACTCTACGGACGCGGCAGAATTACCTTTCGGTCTCCTAGAAGCTGCTGCTCGGACCCCTACCCATGAAACTGAGCGCTGGTACCTGGATCTACACACGAAAAAACATGTGCAGGAAAGGGCATGAGTACACCAAAAATTGGTACCCAGTAAGTGCCAAGCCTAACCCCAGTCGAGTAGTGACGAGGTCAGGTTAAGGCTCTACTGGATTTTTATAGTAAATATAGTTTAAAATTTGAACAGATAGATATAATAAGCTGAGGAAAATCAGTAGAAACAATGAGCTAAAAAGAAATAATAACAGGGAGCCCTCGGCTCAGCACAACATATATCACAATAACAAGTATGCAATGCAGTACAGGGGGACATATGCTATGCAGTACAGGGGGAAAGCTCCCGGAATCTCGTCCGTAGTCCCAATTTAAATATTCAATGCAGTACAGGAGGAAAGCTCCCGGAATCTCGTCCGTAGTCCCAATTTAAATATGCAATGCATTACAAATATCGGATACAATTTTTATTTAAAACAGTTCAGGAAAATCACAGGCAAAATATGGATAAAACTACCTAAACATGGTACACATAGTAATAACTAGGGGAAGTTCAAGTAAAACAGGTAAACATGCTTCTTCCTAATCTAAACTACATAGCCAATACATGAGACAATGAAATAAGAATGAAATGATTTAAGTCATGGAGGGAAAAATGGAGTTTTAGCAACAATGGCCCGCTTACGTACTCGTCACCTCACGTACACGGCACCCAAACAACATAAAACAATATTAAAATAGCCTAAGGGGAAGTCCCCAACACAGAGTTAGGCAAGCCACTTACCTCGACAGCGCTACTCAACTCAAAACCACGCTCTTGCCACGAGTATCCAATCCGAATGTCCCAAATCTATTCAATTCGATTGCATAATGTAAATATCACTTTAAGGAATCGAAATAGCTAATAAGTTCGAGGCTAATACGCTAAATTAGGAAAATCGCCCAAAACGTCCCCCGGGACCATGTCTCAGAATCGAGTGAAAGTTACAAATTTAGAATACTCATTCACTCACGAACTCACTCGAACAAGAATCATTGAAAATCGATGTCAAAATCCTATTAAATTCTCGGATTTTTAATTGGGGAAACTTCTTCCCATTTGCATGATTTTTCACCTAAATCCCTTGATTGCATGGAAGATAGTGCTATAGATTAATGATATACAAAGGAAATAAGGTTAGGAATTGTTACCTATGAAGCCTTTCCTCAAAACCCACTCCAAATCGCCTACACCCAAGCTCCAAATTATTTTTAGAAGATATGAATTTCAAGCCCTCAAATTTGATATAAACTACCCAGCGATTTCCGCACCTGCGCCCCTTGGACTGCACCTCCGAAAAATCCATCGCAGGTACAAAAACCCACTAAAAGGCCTGGGGCCACACCTGCGGTCACTGGGCCGCATCTGCGGCTCTGCACCTGTGGAACCCCAACCGCACCTGCGAGAACTGGTTGACTTGACCAAGTCCGAACCTGCGAACCCCTCTTCCTCACCTGTGTGTCCGCACCTGCAGAAAATCCATCACAAGTGCGAGAAACCAGAACTAGCATTGGTTTAGCTGTTATAAACTACCCAGTGATTTTCGCACCTGCGCCCCTTGGACCGCACCCGTTGAGCATCTGAAACATCCCCGAGGCCCCCGGGACCTCAACTAAACTTACCAATCAGTCCTAATACCTTATCCAAACTTAGTCGATCCTCCAAAACAAATCACATAACACCAAAATCACCAATTATAGATGGGTTCACGCCTAAGAACTTATTAAATTTTCAAAATCTACAACCATGCCGATACATATCAAAACTAGTCCGAATGACCTCAAATTTTACACACAGGTCACAAATGACACGACGGACCTACAAACTCTCTCGGAATTCCATTCCGAGCCTGATATCAAAATTTCACCTATCGGCCGAAATCGCCAAAATTCTAACTTTCGCCAATTCAAGCCTAAATCTACTACAGACCTTGAAAGCACATTCTGGACACGCTCCTAAATCCGAAATCACCCAACGGAGCTAACAAAATCTACGAAATCCCATTCTGAACCCGTCTTCCTACAGTTCCAACTACGTTCTGATTTCTAAAGCTTAAAGTCACATATAAGGACTATGTGTCCAAAAACTCTCCGAATTACACCACTCAACGTTCCGACAAGTCCCAAAAGCAGAAATAGACATGGGGAAAGCAATTATTAGGGAATCGGGGTGATAACTCCCAAAACGACCCACCGGTTCATTACATTCTCCCCCTCTTAAGAAAATTGTTCGTCCTCGAACGAGTATAGAGACATACCTGAAGCTGTGAAAAGATGAGGGTACTGACTGCGCATTTTTTGCTCGGTCTCCCAAGTCGCCTCCTCGACCGGCTGACCCCTCCATTGAACCTTTACTGACGCAATATCCTTTGACCTGAGCTTTATGACATGTCTATCCAATATAGCTACTGGCTCCTCAGCATATGACAAATCCTTGTCCAACTGGACTGAACTGAAATAAAAAACATGAGTCGGGTCACCGTGATACTTTCGGAGCATGGAGACATGGAATACCGTATGATCTCCTGCTAGGTTGGGAGGCATGGCTAGCTCATAAGCAATCTCCCCAACAAGTCGCAACACCTCAAAAGGGCCAATAAATCTCGGACTCAGCTTACCCTTCTTCCCGAACCTCATGACGCCCTTCATAGGCGATACCCGAAGCAAAACTCGATCACCAGCCATAAATTCCAAATCACGAACCTTCCGGTCCGCATAAATCTTCTACCTGGATTGATCTGCGTGAAGTCTCTCCTGAATCACCTTCACCTTGACCAGGGTGTCCTGGACCAAATCTGTACCCAACAATCGGGCCTCGCTCGGTTCAAACCATCCCACTGGGGACCGACACCGTCTACCATACAAAGCCTCATACGATGCCATCTGAATGTTGGACTGGTAGTTGTTATTATAAGAAAACTCTGCAAGTGGAAAGTATCGGTCCCATGACCCTCCAAAATCCATCACACAGGCACGGAGCATATCCTCAAGAATCTGAATTGTGTGCTCGGACTGCCCGTCCGTTTGAGGGTGAAAGGTTGTACTCAACTCTACCCTGATGCCTAGCTCCTGCTGAACGACTCTCCAGAAGCGCGAAGTGAACTGTGTACCTCTGTCTGAAATGATAGATATAGGAATACCGTGGAGGCGAACAATCTCCCTGATATAAATCTCCGCCAACCTCTCGGAGGAGTATGTAGTCAACACCGAAATGAAATGGGCTGACTTGGTCAACCGATCCACAATCACCCAAATAGCGTCGAACTTCTTCAAAGTCCGAGGAAGTCCAACCACGAAGTCCATGGTGATCTACTCCCACTTCCACTCTGGAAGCTTAATGTTCTGAAGTAACCCTCCCGGTATCTGATGCTCATATTTAACTTGCTGACAGTTGAGACACTTGGCCACAAACTCCACTATATAATTTTTCATCCTTCTCCACCAATAGTGTTGTCTCAGGTCCTGGTACATATTCTCGGTACCTGGATGAAGGAAATACCGCGAGCTATGGTCCTCCTCAAGAATCAAATCCCGAAGCCCATCCACATTGGGCACACAGATCCGACCATGCATCCTCATCACACCATCATCTCCTATAGTCACATCCCTAGCGTCACCTCGTCGAACCCTGTCCTGAAGAACCAGAAGGTGGGGATCATCATAATGGCGCTCTCGAATGCGGTCATAAAGAGAAGACCGAGCCACCACACAAGCTAAAATCTGGCAAGGCTCTGAAAGATTCAACCTCACAAATTGACTGGCTAAGGACTAAATATCTAAGGCTAAGGGACTCTCAAATATTGGAAGATATGCCAAACTCCCCAAACTCTCCGCCCGGTGACTCAAGGCGTCGGCCTCCATATTAGCCTTCCCCGGGTGGTATAATATAGTGATGTCATAGTCCTTTAGCAACTCCAACCATCTCCGCTGGCGCAAATTGAGGTCTTTCTGCTTGAATATTTGCTACAAACTCCGGTGATCAGTGAAGACCTCATAGGGAACACCATATATATAATGACGCCATATCTTCAGGGCGTGAACAATCGCTGCCAACTCAAGATCATGAACTGGATAGTTCTTCCCATGCACCTTCAACTGTTTGGACGCGTAGGCAATCACCCTACCGTCCTGCATCAACACCGTCTGGAGACCAATCCTCAAAGCATCACAATAGACGGTATAGGACCCTGAACCCGAACGCAATACCAATGTTGGAGCTGAAATCAGGGTTGTCTTGAGCTTATGAAAGCTCTCCTCACACTCCTCAGTCCACCTGAGCGGAGCGCCCTTTTGAGTCAACCTGGTCATCGGTGCTGCAATGGATGAAAATCCCTCCACAAAACGGTGATAGTACCTAGCCAAACCAAGGAAACTGCGGATCTCCGTAGCTGGTGACGGTCCAGGCCAACTCTGCACCGCCTCCACCTTCTTCAGATCTACCTTGATCCCATCCCAAGACACTATGTGGACCAAGAATGCCACTGAGTCAAGACAAAACTCACATTTAGAGAATTTTGCATAAAATCTCTTCTCCCTCAAAGTCTGAAGCACACTCCTCAAATGTTGCTCATGATCTTCCCGTGATCAGGAATAGACCAAGATGTCGTCAATAAACACAATGACGAAGGAATCAAGACAAGGCCTAAATACACTGTGCATCAAATGCATAAAAGCGGTTGGGGCATTGGTCACCCCAAATGACATAACAAGAAACTCATAGTGTCCATATTTGGTCCTGAAGGCAGTCTTCGGGATAGCCGGCTCCTGAATCTTCAACTGATTATAGCTAGAACGCAAGTCAATCTTGGAGAATACCGTGGAACCCTGTAGCTAGTCGAATAAATCATCAATGTGAGGCAAAGGATACCTGTTCTTTATGGTGACCTTGTTCAACTACCGATAATCAATACACAAACGCATAAAACCATCCTTTTTCTTCACAATTAATACTGAAGCACCCCAAGGTGATACATTGGGTATGATGAAACCCTTATCAAGAAACTCCTGTAACTGCCCCTTCAACTCCTTCAACTCAGGAGGAGACATACGGTAAGGAGTGATAGAAATGGGTTGTGTGCCCGACAACAAATCAATGCCGAAATCAATATCTCTGTAGGGCGGCATACCCGGAAAATCAGCTGGGAATACATCAGGAAAGTCCCTCACTACTGGGACTGACTCAACTGGAGGTGCATCAATGCTGACATCTCTCACATAGGCCAAGTACGCATCACACCCCTTCTCAACCATCCGCTGAGCCTTAAGAAATGAAATGACCTTGCGGGGAGTATACTGTAAGGTACCTCTCCACTCTAATATCGGTAATCCTGGCATAGCTAGCGTCACGGTCTTAGCATGACAATCAAGAATAGCTTAATGGGGCGACAACCAGTCCATGCCCAAGATAACATCAAAATCTACCATGCTTAGTAATAATAAATCAGCCCTGGTCTCAAAACCACTAAGAGAAATCAAACACAACCGATATACGCGGTCCACAACTAGAGAGTCTCCCACAAGAGTAGATACATAAACAGGTGAACTCAAAGAATCCCGAGATATCCCCAAATGTGGAGCAAAATAAGAGGACACATATGAATATGTAGAGCCTGGATCAAATAACACCGATGCATCCCTATGGCAGATAGGGACAATACTTGTGATGACTGAGTCTGAAGCAACAGCCTCGGAACGGGCTGGAAGGGCATAGTATCTGGCCTGACCTCCCCCTCTAGGGAAATCTCTACCTCCCCGACCCCCACCTCGAGCTGGCTGAGGAGGTGGAGTGGCAGCTATGGCTAGAAGAATAGCCGGAGGACGCGGCGGAGCACATGAAGGCTGATAAAACTGTGGAGGTGCACCACTCCTGGCCCTGGGGAAATCTCTAATCAAGTGATGAGTGTCACCACAATGAAAACAACCCTCGGAGGACGCTGTGGCTGAGACTGAATAGGAGCAGGCCTGCTGGGCTGGCCGGAAATAGCACCTCGAACTGGAGGCACACTGTATACTGGCGGTGCATAATAGAACTCTTGAGGTATAGGAAGAGTTGGAATACCGCTGGCTGCTGGAAGGGATGAATGAACAGGGCGACCCACAAAGCCCCTACCGTGACGTGATGCTGGTGCACGAGCCCCTGAAAAATGGTCAGTCTCTCGAGACCTCTTGGCCTCCCTCTCCTATCTGTCCCGGGCGAATATGCCCTCTACTCTCATGGCAATACTCACTGCCTGCTGGTAAGTGATATCCATCTCCAACTCTCTGGCCATACTGGTCTGAATACTAGGATGGAGTCCCTCAATGAAGCGGCGAACCCACTCTCTGACTGTGGCAACCAAGGCTGGTGCATGCCGAGCTAATTCACTGAAATGGACGGCATACTCCGCCACAATCATAGTACCCTGGCGTAACTGCTCGAACTCCGTGCGCCAAGTATCCCCGAGGCTCTGAGGGACATATTCTCGCAAAAACATCTCTGAAAATTGAGTCTAAGTGAGTGAGGCTGCCTCATCCGGACTACTTAGCTCATAGGCCCGCCACCACTGATATGTCGCTCCCTCAGCTAGAAAGCCATGAAAGAAACCCCACTAGTCTTCACAATGCTCATAGTGTGGAGAATACGATGATACTCCTCAGGAAAAATCATAGCGTCATTTGAAGCTAGTCGTTGAAAGTAGGTGGGTGGTACTTCTTGTACCTCTCAAGTCTGACCTGCTCGGTCTCAGAAGCAGCTACCCTAGCATCGTGCTTAACTGGATCCGCTGGGGGCATAGGAATATACTCCGGAAAAGAGTTTCTCATGTCATTCAATGGTCTATTACATTTGACATGAATACATAGTTGTTCGCTTATTAGGATTTGACAGTTGAACCATATCCTAGGGTGATCCAGAGCTATAAGAACAGAAGGAATTACGACATTATTCTTCTACTGGTACTTGAGAGTAAATTGTATACTTCATTCTATCTGGTCGTTAAGGAGTGTTGCTAGACGCCACATTGATTGGTATATTGATGTGATCAGTTTTCTACCGGTTTAGTATTGAACCTATGGGGTCGCACACTAACGAGTGTTCTGATCTTTGCTAAAGGATTAATTAACTTATTATTTGACAATTGAATTAAAGAATTTTATTAGTCAAATAAATAAAGTTATTGGTCCAAATGAAATTTTGTTATATTCTTTATTAGCACAGAGGATATAATTAATATTGTGAATAAATTGAAGTTTTCTATTTGGAATAGAAAATTAAATTACATCTCTTGGTTAAAATATATATGTGATATATAATTAATACTTATTTTATATAAAAGATGTTATATAAAATATTAATAAAAGAATTATAAGTTGAATCCAATTTTGAATTAGATCAACTGGAAAGTCCATAAAGACACGTTTGCCACCTCAATTCCATTTAGAATGGAATTCATAATTCTATTTATATGGAAGTATTGTACTCCATATGGCATCGGAGTTGCACGTGAAGTCATTGCCTTAATTAACATGTTCCTACCCTATTTGGAAAAGGTTAGTAACTAAGGTATATGTTAGTATATATATATATATACATGAAGGCTTCACGTAGGAGGGAGAGAGTGACAAAAGAGAAGGTTACAAATTAAGAGATACGTTGCTGACGAAGAAATTGTCTTCTTGTCTTGCTGCTACTATGCTGAAAGTTTTGGAGAAAATTCTCAGCATAGTATTTTGTTCAATTTGTTCGCGGGTTTCACTGATCAAAGAGTTGATAGCAATGATCGATCTCGGTATGGATACACATAGAGTCTTCGTACTATCGAAGAAAATTCTGAAACGAGGCTATCTTCACCAGGTACGTCTTAGATCCGATCTTTGAAATATAAATAAATTTTAAACATGAAAATATCTGCCTAGGATTGTTATTATCTTCAGCTACGTGTTACGTACACCTATACGCAATCCTTCACACATGACCTTAATAAAATTCAGAACCCACATTATCATCTTGACAAGGGATGTGCTTATGCCAAGCGAGTTCAAATGATGTTCTTATTATATTTTGCCTTGCTTCAAACAAAATATATCAATGCACACAGTACTAATTTTCAACGAAGCCGGTTCAGTTGTAACTCGCTTTGTAACACGTGGGTCCGTCCCTGTTCATCAGAGGTGAAAAGTCCTTGATGATATATTTATGTTGCTTAAAACTTTAATTCTTATTTGCTTCTTTGAAACCTTAGATGGAACTGGAAGGCCATTAACAAATATTAATACCTTGCCATAGTAGTTTTATATTTGATAAGTTATGCGTCTTTTGTTTTTATGATTTGACAAATTTCATGAGAGAACCAGATAAGCAACCTGATATCATTAGTTCCCTTGCATTCAGAGTAACTATTCAGATGTTTGGTTCAATTTTCAATAAAATCAGATAAGGGAACAACAGAGGAAACAGATAGGGATCAGTTTCCCTGGTGGTCGTGCAGTCAACTCTACAGCTGTAAAGGCTGATGCACTATACCGTCTGGCAGCAGTACAACATCACAACTATAGCTTGATAAGGCCAAACTAAAGGGCACATTATTGCATCATCTTTCATGACCTCACACATATATTATCAACTTAATGCAAGAGGTTTCACTCAACACTTGCAAATTCAAAAAATCATATTCTCTCAAGTGCTAGACACCACATCTTTAAAGTCTCTCTCAAGAACAAAGCTGGTACAACCTCAAGGACCAGATTCAGAGATTGAAGATATCTTAAGTCCTTAGGTTTGTTTACTCTTTGTCATTTTGTTCTGCATTTGTAATCCTACACTACTTTTAAGAAGTGTCTTTGTAGGATGGATTTCAACCATAGTTTGGTTTGGTTTCTTGACTAGAGTGGTAAAGGTTTGTTTCTTTGTAATAAAGTTATTGCAACGGGATTACAATATAGTTTATTGTAAAGGGTAAATGATTAAGAGTTTAATTCCTAGATTGCAATAGGTTGTAATCTGAAGTCTGCTCGGTTTAGTGGAGTTGTAATGCTACCAGGGCAGGTCGTGGTTTTTAAACCCTTGAGCAAGGAGTTTTCCACGTAAATATCGCACGTTCTTTATTTAATGCATATAACTGTGGGAACAGATAGAGAAACTAGTTCTTTATATTATTTTGTTTTACTTTTTGCTTATTTACTCTGGGATAGTGAACCTGGTTCTCTATATTGTTTGATGAACTCCTAGTTTCTATCAATTGGTATCAGAGCAGATTCTTCTAAAAGGTTAGCATCTAGAAAGAATCATAATAGTGGCCATCTGGTGAAGTAGTGTTTATAGTCAATAGGTTCAAGAACATCTATGTTGTAGACTTGGCAAAATACATAAGTTGCTACCCAAACTATGACCCAAATCCCTGTTACACACTTTTTGGAAACAAATATTACTTTACACACCCAACCTTTCCAAGGTGTATCTAAGACACACAACTTTTTTCTTAACCAGTTTTTCAGAATATGTGTAATATCACGCACCAATCAAACAGTGACATGTGTCATTTAAAAAATAAAATAATTCAAATTACAATTATACCCCTAATCTTCCTCATCTAAACTACCATGGCCGTCTCCCTCCTCTCTCACCATCAACACCATAGCCTCTTCCTCCACCTTTTACTTAATAACAAAGCCACCATTAACTAACAAAAATCACCAAAAAACACAACCAAAACTCCATCTTTTCTGCTGAAATTGAATCAAAATTTTTAAGCCCAGATCCAACTCATTTTCTATTTCACTTATGTAAAAGTTCGACTACCATTAACTGACATCGCCACAAGTCAGCTATTTAAAAACTCATCCATTAATAAAATTAAAGAATGTGCAAAAGCTTGAGCTAAGCTTTAATAGTTGGAAAAATTTTTGAAAAATTCTCGCTTCCAGAAAATTCGACTTCATGATGTCAAGTTAAGCTTCTCTACAATGAGAAGAGATATGAGAAATCTTGATATGTCTATTTGAGAAGAAGGAGATCGGGTGGTGGAGCTCAAGGAGTAGCTATGCCAGAATTTTAAAAAAGGAACAATATGACTCAATTTAAAATTTTAAAAAACTAAAAAAAATTGACATCTGACACAAAATTCTTCTGTTCACGCGATTCATTCATTGGGAAAAACACGCACTATCCACGTGGGAAAATTATTGTGTATTAGATACACTTTGGAAAGGTTGGGTGTGTAAAGTAATATTCATTCCTAGAAAGTGTGTAGCAGAGATTTGGGCCATAGTTCAGGAGGTAACTTATGTATTTTGCCCTGCCGACTTTGATTCACTGAATGGTGGTGATTTAACATGCCTAAGTGCCATTGAAGATAATGCTGATTTATGCCATAGAAGACTGGGGCATGCAAGTTTCTCTTCGCCGAAAAAGTTAGTTATGAAGGACTTGGTTCGTGGGTTGAAGCAGTCAACATTGCCTATTACTTGATTAACAAGTACATGATCAAGTCCCTTCTTGAGAAGACTCCCTATGAACTGCTCAATAGGAGAAAATCCAAGTTGACTTTCTTAAGGGCATTTAGATGCAAATGTTTCGTTATCAACAATGGTAAGGAGGCTTTGAGAAAATTTGATGCAAAAAGTGATGAGGGAATTTTTCTTAGTTACTCCTCTCAAAGCAAGGGATACAAAGTCTACAACAAAAGAACTCAATGTATAGAAGAAATGTGCATGTTATTTATGATGAATCCCATGAATCAAGTGGGAAAGCGTCACATAACAAGGAAGATGAAGATGGAGAATTTTCAAAAGCTCCTGGAGAAGCTATAGATATTTCCAACGGAAAGACTGATTTGATGAGTGAAGTCAAGCAAAGCTATGAAGAAAATGCAACAGAACCTCTGGCAGACACAGAGGAACTTGTTCCTTCTATAATCTGAACTGAAGCTGAGCATCAGACTGCTAATGTTGTATCAGGACTCCTAGTACAGAACAGAGGAGTAGAAGTTATAATTCTGTTGATGTCAATGATGGTTCGAATATGGAGGAACCTGGTCCTTCAAGTTATAAAGTTCTGAAAGACAGAGGACCAGGCAGCAGACATCTTCACAGAGGTGCTGAGTAGGGAACACTTTGAAAGGAATCATCTGGAGTTGGGGTTGATCAAGCTAAACTAAGGACCTAGTCTCTTGATGATTGGCTATGTTAAGAAGAAAAGGTACAATGCTAAAAAGGATTTTTCTTGCAACATCTAACTCAAATCTATATTGTTACAGGTATACACACATGGAAATTTCAGGATAAAACAAATAATAGTGGCATTGCACTTCTAAAAGTTTTTGCTCAGATTTTCAAAAATTGTCACGAAACCTAGTTCTTGTTACTCAGGTTAGTAGTCTCTTCGACACATATATGCTTTTTTAAACTGCTGAAGTATCATGTCATTAATTTATTCCCGCCTCTCTCCTAATTTTTAAAGTCCAAAATGTTAAACCTTTTTCTGAACTGACTCGTTACCCCAAAAAACCTTTTCCTTCTCTCACACCCAACCAAAACCGATTCTTTTCTTTTTGGCTGTGTGTTTAAACGAATTTTTGATCCAGTAAAAAGGATTTGTGAAAAGTAGGTTGATTGCTGATGAAGTGGCGTCAATTGCTGATATGGTGTATGTGGAGGATGAGGAGAATATAGTGAAAAATATCCACTTGTGAGAAAGAACTCAAAGAAGAGCAAAATGGAAAAAATAAAGTCAGCCGAGAGTGAGGAGCCTAGTTTCTTAAAGAAGCAAAAGGTTGAGTTATCGGAGTTGGAAATGAACAATACTCGGAAGTCTCAAAATGTGCTTTGGGCAGAGTGTTTGACACTAATATTGCTGAAAATTGGAGGAACTTCTTGACAGTATTGAGTTCCAAAAATAGAATCACCTCTTTGTTCCTCCAAGTACGAAAGTTTATGAATAAGTAAAAACTTCTATGCAAATTTTTTTGTTAGTAACAAAGAGGTGATTCTATTTTGCATAGAAGTTTTTACTTATTCATAAAATTTCGTACTTGGAGGAACAAAGAGGTGATTCTATTTTTGGAACTCAATACTGTCAAGAAGTTCCTCCAATTTTCAGCAATATTAGTGTCAAACACTCTGCCCATAGCACATTTTGAGACTTCCGAGTATTGTTCATTTCCAACTCCGATAACTCAACCTTTTGCTTCTTTAAGAAACTAGGCTCCTCACTCTCACTACCCTTTCTTTTCCCGAGCGGTCAGGCCTCGCCAGCCTAAAGCCTGGTCCAGCTGGCTTTAGCCTGGTCTAGCCATGACAAAAAATTTCAACTCCCCAGCGCATTGTTCAACCCAAAACTCCCAAAATACAATGCATTAGCCTACCTTGACACCACAAAACCTTAAATTACATAGTGAAATTTTTCCAGGCCTTACATTCTCCCCCTCTTAGGATCATTCTTCCTCGAATGAAAAGTAGAGGCTTCCCCAATCACTTAACGTAATAGATCTCTTTTCTCACCTACCTCAAGTCCCTAAATTTTGACCAACTCCCAAATTTTTTAAAAATTTCGGCAGCGTCTCCTTTGTAAATAGGCCTATCCACCTGCCAGAGAACCACCAAAACTCTCCTAACAACATATCCACAACTCAACAAAGCACCACAATGTACATATCAATAATACTAATCTCAGCACTACAAGCAATACATTATCATAATGATACTCGGACACGGACTGCACATTTTTAAAACATAACACCTAGAAGGTACCTTTCAAATCAAAACCAATCATTATACGATCAAGAGAAAATATTTTCTTTCCACGACACTTTCGGCCTTCAAGGTGGCCTCTTAGACTTATAGACTTCGCCATAACACATTCACGGGATCAACTTCCAAACTTAGCTAACAAGGATGACAAATAGATGCCTCTATAAGCTAACTATCCATTAAATTCACCTTCAATAGTTTCCACGAGAATTATATACAAAGTATCTCCAACTATCTTCCTAGACACATGCACATGAAAACACATGGTACGTAGGGAACAACGGTGGGAAGACATCGTACTCATGGTGCGGACTAATGTGAACTACGCTTATTTCACCTTCATTACCAATTCACATAACATCTTACGGGGGAAATATGGAGAATAATCTGTCCATCCTCCTAAATTCTAAATCTCTACGTGATCACCCATACTAAACCTTTGACGACCTTCAATGATTACTCTAAGATGTGCTATCATAATTTGACCATAAAATTACCTATCGAATATATGTGATCATGGGGTGATGCTTCATCTTTGACATGTTTGAACCTTCAATACCCAATAGATTTAATGCAATGAGGAACAACGAAGTTCAAGATTGGGCTGGAATTATTCAGGAATCCATTAATGTGCTGAGCAGAGTACTTCATGAGGTTATATGCTAAGAGACGCGAGGATTACCACAACAATGCTAACATGGTTAATCATTGTGACAACATCAATCATTAGACAAATGAAGCATAGAGGTAACTAGCACGCATTGATAAGGTGGGAACCATGTACGTGATCCTGGGATCTAAAAGAAGTGGACCTTTCTAGACATGAGATACACGGGAGTCATGATAGGGAGGATGAAAACGCTAGCATCAATTATTCTTGGTAGGCGACAAGTTATGCAAGGGATAGTAACAATTGTTCCTTGCCATATATGCCTTGCCCGACAATAGTAAGCTTTAAGGAGAAGTGGTCAAGTATGTTACACCAGTTGCCTCTTTGAGTGTAAGGAAGGTCAGTTTAGCTCCAAATGGTAAGATTCTTGCAACATGGATGTGATAGATATTTCGAAAGAAATACATGAAGTTGAATTACACTCTTAATATTAACTAGCACAAGGAAGCTATGCCACAAGCCCATGAGGATGAAAAAGAAGTCAAACACATATGAGATTATCATAATTCAAACAGCTTAACCCTTTCCGACAATTGATCCTATATGGGATAACTTAAAATACGATAACTTGTCTTCCAAATCAATATGCTCATGATATGTGCAAAAATCTGAAAGCATCCAATCTCAACCTTTTACGAGTGAAACCACATAGCTAGGACATCTTAATATTGGGATGAAATCAGGTATTGGCTAGAGGGGTTCTAATGGTTAACATGATGCTCCGGGGAGAAAGAGAAATAAAAATCCTATCCACCTAATGAGGTGGAGTGCCAAGGGTAGCAAAGCTCCTCTCACATGACAATGACATAATCAGTGATTCTAGAAGTCGAGTGTGTAAAGACAACAGAACCCAATGAGACAGTATAAAATAATCATGGGAGATTTGCGGATGTTCATAATGAGTTCTCCGTAGATTTTGACTTGAGAAGTACCCATATGCTAATAAAAGACAGGAAAACATGAGAAGTTGGCGTTGTGCTATGATAACCCCCAAAGGTGCATTTGGTCTTGACGGAGAGCCTATTAAGGGTCTTTATAAAGGAAGTGTTATAGTGACACATAGAAGAACACGTTCCCTCACAGCTATCGAACAAGTGTTGGGAAACTAGCACAATGGATTCACTAATTAAGGAGCACAGTTAACACATGTTGCAGAGGTATAAAGAGAAAATAAACATTTGTTATGAGTTGGGCATGCTTCTGCTATATTAACTCCCAAACTACAATACAAGACCACGTCACGGGAAAACGCAATGCTAGGAATAAGGTGAGTTACTTACTGCGGGATGTCCCAAGTGGACACGAAACTTATACTAAGATGGAGACACAAGACATTCCTAGGACAGAGATGTGATGATCTCAATTATCAGAGAGACTTTATGCACACAGTGACCATTTCGATTGACATGCACTCATATGATAGGTGTTAAGATATGATCTTATGTTACTAGACAATTAGAAGGTGTCATGATGATACTCGCAAGAGAGTAGCGTGACAGTTCAGATCATAGAAGCCATATACGCCCGTGAGTAGAAATGTAGTAAGAAAAGATTCTAATTGATAGGAAGGGGTATTTTAATGATATAGGGTCGGTTTATAAAGATAGAATAATGGATAATACAAAATTTCCGGGCCTGGATTTATCCTGGCCTTGCCAGCCTAAAGCCTGGTCCAGCCTGGCCTCGCCAGCCTAAAGCCTGGTCCAGCTGGCTTTAACCTGGATAAAGCCTAGTCCAGCTGGCTTTACCCTGGCTAAGCCTGGTCTATCCATGACGAAAACTTTCAAATCCCCAGTGCATTATTCAACCCAAAACTCAGAAAATATTGACACCACAAAACCTTAAATTACATAGTGAAATTTTTCGGGTCCTTACATATATATAATATATATATTATATGTAACGACACTGCCGGTCGTTCCGAGAAGTTTAGCCCCATTTTCCCCATTTCTACTTCATTATATGTGGTTCAGTTTCATTGCGTTGTGTTAGATTGGTTGGCTCGGGTTCGGAGCGATTTTTGAAGAGAAATGAGAAAATTAGTCTCTTATCTTAGTTCAATAGTGGAAAATTCAATCGGAAGTTGATTAATTGGTAAACGACCCTGGAATACAGATTTTATGGCTCGGATAGATTCGTTAGGTGATTTGGGACTTAGGAGTGTGTTCGGAATGAAGTTTTGATGTCCGGCGTAGAATTAGGCTTGAATTGGCGAAAGTTAGTTTTTGGCGATTTTCGGTCGGCAGTGGAAAATAGGATATAAGGGTCGAAATGGAATTCCGGAAGTTGGAATAGGTTAGTAATGTCATTTTGTATACGTGCGCAAATTTTCAGGTCAACCGGATGTGTTTTGGTTAGTTTCAGCATCATTGGCGAAATTTAGAAGTTTCAAAGTTCATAGGCTTGAATTTGATGTAATTTTGGTGTTTTTGTGTTGCTTTTTGGTGTTTCGAAGGCTCAAATAAGTTTGAATGATGCTATTGGGTGTGTTGGTATGTTTGGTTGGGGCCTCGAGAGGAACGGGATTGATTTTGTATGGTTGGCGGAGGTTTGAAGTTGGGAAATTTGCAGCAAATAGCTGCTGGTGTGGCTGCACCTGCGGATGGGCAGCTGCAGGTGCGAAGGTCCATGCGCAGGTGCAAAAAGAGGCTAGGTAGGAGGAGTCCGCAGGTGTGAAGAATTGGCCGCACCTGCGGCTTGGGACCGCAGGTGCGAGTAAGGGACTGTTAGTGGGTTTTCGCAGGTGCGCACCTGGGACCGCAGGTGCGAGGAAAGGTCCCCAAGTGCGGATTAACTGGGCAAATCAGTATAAAAGAATGCCCTCCGTGAAATTTTGGTTATTTTTCCATTGTTGCATGTGGCTGGAGCTTATTTGAGAGCAAATTGAAGAAGGTGTTCGAGGGTCTTCAGTGGAGGTAAGTTCCCGGGCTATATAACTCGTTTCTATGCTATTTTGATTCGGATTAGGCTTGTAATTTGAAGAATTAAAGTGGAAAAGGTTGGAGAAAATGGGGAGGAATATTGGAAATTCTTTTGGCGATTTGGGTAGGCAATTGTGGTCAGATTGTGGTGTTCTTGGTATGTGTAGAATCGTGGGAGGACGAGGTTTCTAGTGATGTAAATTTTATTGAATTCCGAGACGTGGGCTCGGGGCTCAGCTTTGGCCTGAGAATTGTGTTAAAATTTATATCTTTCGATTGGGTTTTGTTCCGTTAGCGTGTTTTGATGATGTTAATCTGATTTTGGTTAGATTCGGAGCATTTGGGAGTCCATTCGAGGGGCAAGTGCATTGCGGAGTAGCTTTTGGGCTGTTTTGAGGTAAGTAACCATTGTAACTCTAAGCCTGGGTATGACACCTCGGTATTTGATATTGTTGTGGTAAATAAGGTGACACACATGCTAGGTGACGAGTGTGGGGGCGTGCACCGATAGGTATTGTGAATGGGTCCATTCTGTAGCGACTATTAAGCCGCGTATTCAATTTGAAACCTTATGATATCTTGTATTTTAGAAGTTTATACTTGTTTATGGGCTGTGAGCCATGTTTGGGGCCTCGTGCCGACCTGTTTAGACCCTCAGGGGTATTTTCCATGATTGGGGCCTTGTGCCGACCTATTTAGACCCTCAGAGGTACTTTTACACTATTCTTACACTATCCTGATAGAACAATTGTGAACTCAGTCATGTTTTCAACTTGTTGTTACTTTCACTGTTATCACACTGCTTTGAAAACTCCGAAAAGTATTTTGGGCTGAGTCCCGTGAGTCAAGAGGAATTGCCCAAGTGGCGTATGGGTGCAGTTATGAGTATATATGTAATGAGTCCAAGAGCCTAGTATGTGAGGATAGCTATGGATCGGGCTGCACGCCGCATCAATATATATGCGTGTTAGGCCAAGTGCCGAGTATGTGAGGACAATTATGAGTATATATGTAATGAGGCTGAGGGCCGAGTATATGAGGGACTCAGTATATATGTGTTAGGCCGAGCGCCGAGTATGTGAGGATAGTTACGGGACGGGCTGCATGCTGCAACAATATATATGTTATATATTACATATGGATCGGGCTGCACGCCACAACAATATATACATTATGTATGGATCGGGCTGCACGCCGCAGTAATATATATGTATTATATGTGGATCAGGATGCACGCCACAACAATAAATATTATATGGATCGGGCTGCACGCCGCAACAATATATATATATATATATATATATATATATATATATATTGGATCGGGATGCACGCCGCATCAATAGAGCGATTGGGCTAAAGGAGCCCCTCCAGGAGTCTGTCCACCCCCAGTGAGTGCAGTCGACTATTATATGGATCGGGCTGCACGCCGCAACAATATACATTATATATTGATCGGGTTGTGTGTTGCAACAATATATATATATATATATATATATATATATATATATATATATACGCATGGGAGCGGGCTGTACGCCGCATCAGTTGATATATGGTACCTGATGAGTGAGAGTGTTGAGTGTGAGCATTGACTTATGAGAGTAGAGTCTCGAGTGACTGAGAGGCTTGCCCGCGAGGCTTTATTGTGAGTGATACTGTGCCGAGGGGCTTATATTTTATGAAACTACTATTTTTCACTCTTCTTTACACTGAGCCTCTGATGATAAATGTTTTTATACGAGATTTTTAAATGGAAACTTGAGTTTTATGAAATACTAGCAAATGTAAATTCCCGACTTGATTTACTTATTTCCACAGTCACTTATTATACTGATTTTCATGATTTATAAATGCTCGTCACTACACTCCTGTTTTTAGATACTTTGGTTACTTACTGAGTTGGCGTACTCACGTTACTCCATGCACCTTGTATGCAGATTCAGGTACCGGGGCAGAGCGATAGTTGAGCTACCCCATTTGGAGCATTGTTCAGAGATTGCGAGGTAGCTGCTCGGCGTCTGCATCACTACTCTTTCTCCTTCCCATCCTATCATTTGTACTTTACTTCTCATACTTGTTGTAGTAGAGGATTTGTATTAGACTGTATCATCTCTTAGATGCTCATGACAGTTGACTCAAGGTTTTGGGGAAGTGTGTATTTGTTTTATCTCTTTCCGATATATTTAAAAATTTGCTAAATTTTGGGGGAAATTGGGATATATTGATAAATCTGAAATGATTGGCTAGCCTAGTTCCATGATAGGCTCCATCACGGTCGGCTAAGGATTTGGGGTCGTGACAAGTTGGTATCAGAGTGCTAGGTTACATAGGACTCAACGGTCATGAGAAGGTTTAGTAGAGTCTTGCGGATCGGTACAGTGACGTCTGTACTTATCTTCGAGAGGCTAAAGAACCCTTAGGAAAATATCACATTCTTGAATTCTTGTCGTGCGAATCCATTTTATTCAGCGAGGAGCGTAACTCTTGAATTCCTTCCATGTATTTGAATGCGCACGAGAGCGCTCGGTATCAGCTGTACATCGACGACTTGTGACTTCCATGGAGGAGATGTGATTTTGGCATGTTTGTAATGGGCAAGTCTAGAGGACTTGAGTCCAGATTCATTATGTGGCTTGAGTGCTAAGACTTCGTTGTGTGAGCACATGTATTTGGGGACTTATATGTCCGTTGATGTCCTTACTAATGGGACTTTGTGGCTTGATGCCTATGTGGTAGTGTGATTTGATGGTTAAATGTGTTCAGACTGTGATTTGTGACAAAAGGATTGGCTGGAAATGTGGCAAGAACTATTGAGTGTTTGATTTCTGTCTCGATTTGGTATATGGTTTTGAGTTGTGACTGTATAGAAGTCCTCTCATGTTGTTTAGTTGTGGAGCGAAGCGGATCCTTCTGTTGAGTTATGAGTTCCTAATTGCCCCAGTAGAGTTCGTATATTTGATTAATGGTGTATCCAGCCGTATTAGCACTCCTTTGTTATTGTATTCGTTGATGGAATCCTGGCGTATACGCATAGCCAGGGGTAGCATATTCCTATGTTTCATCACATTTTTCCCATTTTCTGGATATGCCTCGTGAGTCTACAATTATATCTGTTCATGTGTCGACTCCGGTGGGCGATACTATCATTGGGACCGTGTGTATCGGTCGTGTGTGATATCTATTGGGGGTCTGGAGACCCGAATGGACCTACTGCTACTCAGCATGGTCGATTTTGATGTTATATTGGGCATGGATTGGTTATCTCCGTGTCATGTTTTTCTTGATTGTCACGCTAAGACCGTGACCTTAGCTATGCCAAGTTGTCCGAGGGTTAAGTGGGGAGCTTCTTCTGATTATGTGCCTAGCAGGGTGATTTCCTACCTGAAGGCTCAACGTATGGTTGAGAAGGGGTGTTTATCGTATCTGGCTTTTGTGAGGGATGTCAGTGGTGAGACTCCCGTTATTGATTCAGTTCCTGTGGTCCGTGACTTTCTAGACGTGTTTCCTGCAGACCTGCCAGGCATGCCACCTGACAGGGACATTAATTTGGGTATTGACCTGGTTCCAGACACTCAGCCTATTCCTATTCCACCTTATCGTATGGCACCAGCGGAGCTAAAGGAATTAAATGAGCAGCTTCAGGAACTGCTAGATAAGGGGTTCATTCGGCCTAGTGTGTCACCTTGGGTGCACCGATGTTGTTTGTAAAGAAAGAGAATGGTTTTATGTGTATGTGTATTGATTATCGGCAGTTGAACAGGGTTACGGTTAAGAATCGGTATCCCTTGCCTCGTATAGATGACTTGTGTGATCAGTTGCAGGGTGCCAAGGTATTTTCCAAGATTGAATTGCG
The DNA here is from genome assembly GCA_005239505.1 of Nicotiana paniculata. Lineage (NCBI taxonomy): Eukaryota > Viridiplantae > Streptophyta > Magnoliopsida > Solanales > Solanaceae > Nicotiana > Nicotiana paniculata. Next base: position 27,591 of record ML317239.1, on the reverse strand, counting down.
TTCCGGCTATCATCAGTTGAAGATTCGGGGGCTAGACCTTCCGAAGACAACTTTCAGGACTAGATATGGTCATTATGAGTTTCTGGTTATGTCATTCGGGCTGACCAATGCCCCAACAACCTTTATGCACTTGATGCATCGTGTATTCCGGCCTTATCTGGATTCTTTTGTCATCGTGTTTATTAACGACATCTTGGTGTATTCCCAATCTCGGGACGATCATGAGCAGCATTTGAGAGTTGTGCTTCAGACCTTGAGGGAAAAGAGATTGTATGCGAAATTTTTGAAGTGTTGGTTCTGCCATCGGCGTCGGGTTCTTATACCGCATATTGTGATGCCTCGAGGGTAGGTGTTGTTTGTGTTTAGATGCACGAGGATGTAGTGATTGCGTGATAGTTATGATCTTCGAAAGTGTAGAGAGAGATATCAGTTTGTAGATGACTTGAGCTATTGGACGGGTTGTGTTATTATGGGCATCATGAGTTATTGTTTGTCTTGATCGTTGGCTTTGAGCCAAGTATGGGAGTCTGTTAATGAGAAGTTGATTGCACGATTATGTGTGTATTGGTTTCAGTTCGAGGCATATTAGAGGATCAGTTATGACGTGCAGAGTTGGAGTCTGGGGATGACTCGAGTAATGGAAATACTTCGATACAGGTCGTAATGTACTCTATTGGGTAAATGGGTCCTATTGAATGATTGAGTAGTAGGGATTGTGCTATGTATTCGAGCGGTGGAATTGAGATCAAATATAGTAATTCATACGCTTCATGGACTTCAAGACTAAGAGTTCTCATAAACAGGTTATTTTGTGGTAGTGAATTATGAAGATGCGAGCAAAGCTAGTCAGATATTAGTATGTACCATGATTCAGTCATTGTGAACTTTTTGGTAACTTATCTATCTGTTGTGGGTGACCAGAGTTGATTCAGGGTTATTGGTAGGCCCGTATGAGTGTGTGTTCTGCACCGAATCAGAATTGCTGACTCCGAATTTCTATTTTTGAGGAATGTACCATTTGATTATGATTGAGTTTATTCATGTTATGGGGTGATCTACAAGCTACCCTTCGGTGTTGCGAGGTGTGGTGATTGTTAGTTATATGCACTTACGGTGTGGGTTTATTTGGGATTTATAGCTAGGTTTGAGGAAGGTAAGTAATTGAGTATTGCGAGATTGAGGCGTATTGATTATGCACTTTCTGATTCGTATGGCATGGTATCGTCTGGTTTCCCCATTGTTATGGAAATGCACTTTGAGTACTTGATTTCGAATTTCGAACAGTTATTGATTTTGGGCAAGGTGTCTTGTATTATTCATGTGGACAGCATTTGGACGAGATCGCGTAGTGTAGCGGAGGTTATGCAGGGGTATGACCCTTGGTATTGGATTCGTGTGTATCAATTTTTGCGATGTGTGCCAGGCTTTATGCATGATTTTGTGATGGTAATTGTTAATGGCGGGATAATCCTCCTGAGTGAATCTTTCTTATAATTTGATTACTTTGGGATGTTGCTATTGAGTGCACGAGTTGAACAAGTTATGACTTCGAATTTTATCGATGGGTCATGTCATCAGAGTGGTCGTGCTGGATGAGAAAAGGTCATTGGACCTAGAATGAATATTGTCATAAGTGTCTACAGCATAGTTGGAAGAATAAATATCGGGAGTTGACTTAGAAATCTGCTATATTTCCTGTTTGGGAAGGGGGAGCTTCATGTCTGACTGATCGGGCGAATGGTTGTTAGTTCTACATGTTTCTTTCATCATCGGCAGTATATGAAAGTGCTAGAGTGAGGTATTTCATGATAAGAGGTTATGTACCGGTATTGAGTTGCACTAAGCAGTTATTGTGGTTAAGAGTTAACGCTATAAGTGTTTGAGTCATGCAGTGTATTATGTGATTTCATTTGGGGTTCATATATGGCTTGATCCAGCATGTTCAGACTTGTTCAATTTATAGTTGTGGAATTTTGATCTTGTATATTACTTTAGAAGTGGAAATTTGGTTCTAAGGTTTATGGGTCAGGTTGGATTTCGAAATTTCAATTGTGGTGTGATATTGGACCTATATAGGTTAGGGTGACGTGGGACCCCCCGGGTATGTTCATGGTAGACTACGTGGCAGTATGATGGTGTTGGAGAACAACTCTTGGCCCGTTCGAGGACGAACGTAGGTTTAAGTGGGGGAGGATGTAACGACCCTGCCGATCCTTCCGAGAAGTTTAGCCCCGTTTTCCCCGTTTTCGCTTCATTATATGTGGTTCAGTTTCATTGCGTTGTGTTACATTGGTTGGCTCTGGTTCGGAGCGATTTTTGGAGAGAAATGAGACACTTAGTCTCTTATCTTGGTTCAATAGTGGAAAAGTCAATCAGAAGTTGACTTATTGGTAAACGACCTCGGAATGCGGATGTTATGGCTCGGATAGATTCGTTAGTTGATTTGGGACTTAGGAGTGTGTTCGGAATGAAGTTTCGATGTCCGGCATAGAATTAGGCTTGAATTGGCGAAAGTTAGTTTTTGGCGATTTCTGGTCGGCAGTGGAAAATAGGTTATCGGGGTAGGAATGGAATTCCGGAAGTTGGAACAGGTTTGTAATGTCATTTTTGATATGTGTGCAAATTTTCAGGTCAATCAGATGTGTTTTGGTTGGTTTCGGCATCATTGTCAAAATTTAGAAGTTTCAAAGTTCATAGGCTTGAATTTGATGTAATTTTGGTGTTTTCATGTTTTTTTTGGTGTTTCGAAGGCTCGACTAAGTTTGAATGATGCTATTGGGTGTGTTGGTATATTTGGTTGGGGCCCCGAGGGGCTCGGGATTGATTTTGGATGGTTGGCGGAGGTTTGAACTTGGGAAATTTGCAGCAAATAACTGCTGATGTTAAGCTGCTGTTGTGGCCACACCTGCGGAAGGGCAGCCGCAGGTGCGACGCCGCAGGTGCGAAGGTCCATGTGCAGGTTCGGAAAGAGGCTAGGCAGGAGGAGTCCGCAGGTGCGAAGAATTGGTCGCACCTGCGAAGCCGAATGTGCGGAAAAGGGACTGCAGGTGCGAGTAAGGGAGTATTAGTGGGTTTCCGCAGGTGCGCACCTTGGACCGCAAGTGCGGGTCCGCAGGTGCGAGGAAAGGTCCGCATGTGCGGATTAACTGGGCAAAGCAGTATAAAAGAATGCCTCCGCGAAATTTTGGTTATTCTTCCATTGTTGCATCCGAGTGGAGCTTATTTGAAAGCAAATTGAAGAAGGTGTTCAAGGGTCTTCAGTGGAGGTAAGTTCCGGGCTATATAACTCGTTTCTATGCTATTTTGATTCGTATTAGGCTTGTAATTTGAAGAATTAAAGTTGAAAAAGTTGGGAAAATGGGGAGGAAGATTGGAAATTCTTTTGGCGATTTGGGTAGGCAATTATGGTCCGATTGTGGTGGTTTTGGTATGTGTAGAATCGTGGGAGGACGAGGTTTCTAGTGATGTACATTTTATTGAATTCCAAGACGTGGTACCAGGGCCTTGATTTGGTCGAATTTAGAGAATTGTGTTAAAATTTATATCTTCGATTGAGTTTTGTTCCGTTAGCGTGTTTTGATGATGTTAATCTGATTTTTGTTAGATTCAGAGCATTTGGGAGCCAATTCGAGGGGCAAGCGCATCGCAGAGTAGTTTTTGGGCTGTTTTGAGGTAAGTAACGATTGTAACTCTAAACCTTAGGGTATGACACCCCGGTATTTGATTTTGTTGTGGTAAATAAGGTGACGCACATGCTAGGTGACGAGTGTGGGAGCGTGCATCGATAGGGATTGTGACTTGGTCCGTCTCGTAGCGACTATTAAGTCGCGTATTCGATTTGAAACCTTATGATATCCTGTATTTTAGAAATTTATACTTGTTTATGGGCTGTGAGCCATGTTTGGGGCCTCGCGCCGACCTGTTTAGACCCTCAGGGGTATTTTCCATAATTGGGGCCTTGTGCCGACCTGTTTATACCCTCAAAGGTACTTTTACGCTATTCTTACACTATCTTGATAGAACAATTGTGAACTCAGTCATGTCTTCGATTTGTGGTTATTTTCACTGTTATCACACTGCTTTGAAAACTCTAAAAAGTATTTTTGGCTGAGTCCCATGAGTTGAGAGGAATTGCCCAAATGGCTTATGAGGGCAGTATGAGTATATATGTAATGAGGCTGAGAGCGGAGTATGTGAGGATAGCTATGTTTCGGGCTGCACGCTGCAACAATATATATGTGTGTTAGGCCAAGTGCCGAGTATGTGAGGACAGTTATGAGTATATATGTAATGAGGACGAGGGCCAAGTATATGAGGGCAGTTATCAGTATATATGTGTTAGGCCGAGCGCCGAGTATGTGAGGATAGTTATGGGACGGGCTGCACGCCGCAACAATATATATGTTATATATTACATATGGATCGGGCTGCACGCCGCAACAATATATACATTATGTATGGATCGGGCTGCATGCCGCAGTAATATATAGTATTATATTTGGATCGGGCTGCACGCCGCAGAAATATATATTATATATGGATCGGGCCGCACACCAAAGCAATATATATATATATATATATATATATATATATATATATATATATATATATTNATATATATATATTGGATCGGGCTGCACGCCGCAGCAATAGAGTGCTTGGGCTGAAGGAGCCCCTCCAGGAGTCTGTACACCCCAGTGAGCGCAGTCGACTATTATATGGATCGGGCTGCACGCCGCAGCAATATACACTATATATGGATCGGGTTGCGTGCCGCAGCAATATATATATATCGGGCTGCACGCCGCATCAATAGAGCGCTTGGGCTGAAGGAGCCCCTCCAGGAGTCTGTACACCCCCAGTGAGCGCAGTCGACTATTATATGGATCGGGCTGCACGCCGCAGCAATATACACTATATATGGATCGGGTTGCGTGCCGCAGCAATATATACATACATATATATATATATATATATATACACACACACACACATGGGAGCGGGTTGTACGCTGCAACAGTTGATATATGGTATTTGATGAGTGAGAGTGTTGAGTGTGAGCATTGACTTATGAGAGTAGAGTCACGAGTGACTGAGAAGCTTGCCCGCGAGGCTTTATTGTGAGTGATACTGTGCCGAGGGGCTTATATTTTATGAAACTACTATTTTTCACTCTTCTTTACACTGAGCCTCTGATGATAAATGTTTTTATACGAGATTTTTAAATGGAAATTGGAGTTTTATGAAATACTAGAAAATGTAAATTCCTGACTTGATTTACTTATTTCCACAGTCACTTATTATACGGATTTTCAGGATTTATAAATGCTCGTCACCACACTCATGTTTTTAGATATTTTGGTTACTTATTGAGTTGGCGTACTCACGTTACTCCCTGCACCTTGTGTGCAGATTCAAGTACCGGGGCAGAGCAATGTTGAGCTACCCTATTTGCAGCCTTGTTCGGAGATTGCGAGGTAGTTGCTCGGCTTCCGCAGCACTACTCTTTCTCCTTCCCATCCTATCATTTGTACTTTACTTCTCAAACTTGCTGTAGTAGAGGATTTGTATTAGACTCTATCATCTCTTAGATGCTCATGCCAGTTGACTCCAGGTTTTGGAGAAGTGTGTATTTTTTTTATCTCTTTCCGATATATTTAAAATCTGCTAAATGTTGGGGGAAATTGGGAAATATTGATAAATCTGAAATGATTTGCTAGCCTAGTTCCATGATAGGCGCCATCACGTCCGGCTTAGAATTTGGGGTCGTGACAATATATATTGTAATGACCCGACTAGTCGTTCCGAGAGTTATAGGCCTGTTTCCTTTATTTCTGCTTCTTTATGTGTTGTTCAACCTTATGGTGTGGTATCAGGTTGGTTGGTTCGGGTCCGGAATGGTTTTGGAGTGATTCGTTGGTTCGACTAAGTTTGAATGATGTTATGGAAGATGTTGGTATGTTTGGTTGAGGTCCCGAGTGCCTCGGGGGAGTTTCGGGTGGTTATGGAATCAATAGCTGGCTTTAGAAGTTGGCAGATCTCTGGTCTCTGGTGTAGGAAGTACGGACCGCACAAAATTGGTGTGGACCATGGAGGTTATGCAGTCGCGGTGGGAATAACGCGGGCCGCGGAAGAGGGAATGCGGCCACGTTGGATTTATTGCGAACCGCAGAAGGTATGGCTCAGGGTCCGCAGCCGCGGCAGGAATTATGCGGACCGCGGTGAGGAGTGTGCGACCGCAATGGATTTATGAGGACCGCATAGTGAAGGTTCAAAGAGCACTATATAAGCAAGGTTTAGGGTTTTATTTCACATCTTGGACTTTGGGAGCTCGACTTGAGGTGACTTTTTAGAAGTTTTTCAAGGAAATCATTTGGGTAAGTAATTCTAACTTGCTTTTGACTAATAATCATGAATATATCATTGAATTAATCATTCGATTAGTGATTTGGGATGAAATTTGGTGGAGTTTCATAAAATGAATTTTTGGGGATTTGGAAGCCGATTCGAGGTTGGATTTGAGTGAAACTAGTACGGTTAGTCTTATAATCTAATGGGTTGTCGGATTTTATGACTTTTGTCGGATTTCGATATGTAGGCTCGGGGCCCGGCTTTTAGGTTGATTTTTGGCTTTTGACCTAAAGCTTAGCATATTCTTATGGGATTGATTCCTTTAGCTCGTGTTGATTGTATCAAATTGTTTGTGGCTAGATTCGAGGTATTTGGAGGCCGAGTCGAGAGGCAAGGTCGTCACGGAGTAGGATTTTGGCTTGATTGAGGTAAGTAACGCTTCCAAAATTTGTTCTAAGGGTTCGAAACCCCGAGCTATGTGTTATGTGATTAGTATTGAGGTGACACACATGCCAAGTGACGGGCGTGCGGGCGTGCACCGTGAGAATTGTGGCCTGGTTCATTCCATGTCACCACTTAGTGATTTTTTCTTACTGATATCCGTGTTTCTATTATGTGATTTAATAAATGTGTTGTAAATCATGCTAGATATCCTGCTAGGGCGTCACGCTGATACTGTTGAGATATGAGTGGTCGTTTCTTGCTGTCATCTCATTAGATTCATTGGTATTCTGTACTCAGTCTTATTCATGTATGTCATATCATGTCTCAGTTTCAGTTGTTATTAATTGGCAAATCATATCATTGTTTCGAGCTAGTTTCATGGCATTGTGAGCCCGTGTGTGTGAGACTGGAGAGTAAGGACTGAGTGAAGTCGAGAGCCTGATTATGAATAACAGTTATGGGATCAGGTTGCACGCCGCAACGGTTATATTGATGATTTTGATAGTGCTTGGGCTGTAGGAGCCCCTCCGGATTCTGTAACACACCCCCAGTGAGCGTAGTTGATATTTAGAGGGATGGATCTTCCCTGGGCATGGATCTTCTTCAAAGTATTTCTACCTGGAGATGGATCTTTTCCATAGGGATGGAATGGCCTTCCTCGGTACTGAGCGAATGTTGTTAGCGATGTATATATATTCCGGGATGGATCTTCCCTGTGTCGGATGGCCATATACAGTACCGAGTGGTTGAGCACTTGAGAGTGGAGGTACATGGTAAATTTTCATGTATTCTGTGCATTGGCACTTAGAGATATGCTGAGCTTGTTACATTACATTGTTCAGATTTGCATTTACTTTAGTTCTTGAGCTGAATACTGGAATGGAAAGCATGCCTACTTTACTGCACAATTTAATTTTGTTTACCTGTTGAGGTTTAGTCAATCATTACCTATCAGTCCATAGTTTGGACTCGTTACTTACTGAGTTGGTGTACTCACGCTACCCCCTACACCTTGTGTGCAGATCCGGGTATCTCAGGCTGCGGTAGCGGCTGTTGGCTATTCCAGTCGTAGACTTTCATCGGAGATAGCGAGGTAGCTGTCTGGATATCGCAGTCCTGCCTTTCTCTTTCCTTATCTCCCTTTTAGTGTATTTTGGCTATTCTCAGACTATGTTAGTCTTGCTATATTTCAAAACAGTTGTAGTATTTGCTCATGACTTAGTGACACCCAATGTCGGACTTTTATTTTTCCGCATTTTTGGTTTTGAGTTTATCTCTTTTATGACATTTTAGTTTTGAAAAGGTTGTTATCTATCTTTTAATGGAATATGGAATTGTTTGGGAGTGTTTCGGCTTGCCTAGTTCCATGATAGGCTCCATCACGGCCAGTTTTGTTTTGGGTCGTGACAAGTTGGTGTCAGAGCCTAGGTTACATAGGTCTGACAAGTCATGAGCAGGTTTAATAGAGTCTTGCAGATCGATGCAGAGACGTCTGTACTTATCTTCGAGAGGCTGTGGAACCCTTAGGAAAAATAAATCTCACATTCTTGAATTCTTGTCATGCGAATCCATTGATTCATCTTGAAGCGTAACTCTTTGAATTCCTTCCATGCATTCGTATATGCAGATGAGCATTCGATATCAGTTGTGCATCGACGACTTGTGCTTTCCATGGATGAGGTGCGAGGTGTGATTTTAGCATATTGATGATGGGCTAGTCTGGAGGACTTTACGCCAGGTTTTGTTTGTGGCTTGAGTGCTGAGATTTCGATTATGTGGGCACGTGCATTTGGGACTTATATGTCCGTTTGTCTCCTTATTGGTGGGATTTTGTGATTGGTTGACTATGTGGGAGTATGATTTGATGGTGAAGATGTGTTCAGGTTGTTTGAATGTGAAGAAAAGAGTTGGCTGGAGATGTAGCAAGAACTATTGGGTGTTTGACTTCTGTCTTGAGTTGACGTATAGCCTTGGGTTGTGGGTGCATTGAAGGACCTCTCGGGTAGTTTAGTTTTGGAGTGAAGTAGATCTTTGTTTTGTGTTATGAGTTCTTGATGATGTCTATTGGGCTGACCAATGCCCCAGTAGCGTTCATGCATTTGATGAACAGTGTATTCTATCCATATTTGGACTCCTTCGTTATTGTATTCATTGATGACATCCTGGTGTACTCTCGCAGCCAGGAGGAGCATGCTCAGCATTTGAGGATTTTATTATAGAGATTGAGGGAGGAGAAACTTTATGCAAATTTCTCCAAGTGTGAATTTTGGCTCAGTTCAATAGCATTCTTGGGGCACGTGGTTTCCAGTGAGGGTATTCAGGTGGATCCGGAGAAGATAGAGGCGGTGCAGAGTTGGCCTAGATCGTTCTCAGCCACGGTGATCAGGAACCTTTTTGGTTTGGTAGGTTACTACCGTTTCTTTGTGGAGGGATTTTCATCTATTGATTCGCCCTCGACCAAATTGACCCAAAAGAGGTGCTCCATTCGGATGGTCGGATGAGTGTGAGGAGAGCTTTCAGAAGCTCAAGACTACTTTGACCACAACTCCAGTGTTAGTTCAGTCATCAGCTTCAGGTTCTTATACTGCGTGTTGTGATGCCTCGAGGATAGGCATTGGTTGTGTTTTAATGCAGGAGGATAAAGTGATCGCATAATAGCTATGATTTTGGAAGGGTATAGCGAGATATTAGTTTGAGGCTAAGCAGGCGGGGTTATCTCCTGGGGGGGAGGGGGGGTCCTGAGGTTACGTGATCCTTAGGTTGTTTTCTAGCAAGTTCCCTTTTACCAAATAATGATATATGTTGGAATTTGAGTTTAGATCGTTTGTGGAAGTTGGCATGATTATTACAGTGGTGAATGCGAGATTTGCAGGTGATTTGAGATATTAGATGGTTGTGTTATATGAGCTTATGAGGGATTTAGTTGAATCACACTGCGGTATTGTGGCGGTGATAACGTATGGGAATTATGAGTTATTGTTTGTTTTGATCTATGGCTTTGAGGCAAGTGGTGGAGTCTGCTAATGATAAGTTTATTGCCCGAATATATGTTGTATTGATTTCAGTTTGAGGTATACTGGTGAAGTAGTTATGACCTGCAGAGGTGAAGTTTGAGAATAACTCGAGTAATGGAAATTTCTGGATACAGGTTGTGTTATACTCTATGGGGATATAGGTTTTATTGAATAATTGAGTTGTTATTTGTAAAGGAAGTAGTGTGCGTGAAGTAGGAATTTGCTTGGTTGCTTAGGGGTGTGGGTTACTCCCTTGGGTGCTGGTGTGCTAATGGGGACAAGTCGTTCAGTCTATTTGATCAGTTTAATTGAGATTTGCGAAGAGTGGACGACTCTCGGGAATGGTTTTGATGGATTCAAGATTTATGTGTTACAATTGGGAATCTTCAGGATGTGTATTTAACTAGAAATTGAGATTCACGTTGGAGGGTGTCAAGACTTGTGGAATTTCTACATTATTATGGATTATATATTTCTGTATCAGGAAAAGGGATAGTATAGCTTAAATTCATAGAAAGTCTCTTTAGAATAAGTGTTTGACTTGTGGTACTTTTATGGTGCTTAAGAGAATATTCAGTGGCTTATGAGCCTTAGGACGGTGTGGTTTTGTGCTAGGGTCTCGCGTGGTGAGTTTTTGTTGAGGATTTTGGTATTATGGCAAGGGGAATAATCAATTTGAAGGTAACTCAGAAGGAACTCGGAGAAATAGGACAACTTGGTAATAGGTTGGATCGGCATGGTAATGGGTAAGATCGGTTCCTGGTGTGCTTACGATGTGGTGAGTTTCTACACGTGATACGTGGCAATGCTCTTGGGTTTTTGACGGCCTGCGTAACTTAGTTAAGTTAGAGGGATTCAGTCCTGACGGTTTAGTTAAGTGCAATGAGTTTCAGAAAGTTATTGATGGTCTCTACCATGGGCTGAGACGTATATTTCCTACTGGTGCGTGGAGGCATGTTTTGTATTGTAAATTTCTCCAGAATTGAATCAAATGGAAAGTTCTTAGCTAATTGAGTATGTAGTTTCTTGCGACTTAGAGTGGATTTTGAGATTTGTCATATCTTTCATAAGGCGGCGTAATGGATGCGATATGAGGTGTAGTATTGAGATTTGCAGGTGTAAGGTCATGATGCGATTTTGAAAGGAAGGTTCTAAATTTTTAGGCAGCATGGATGATCCCAGGTGACCAGATAGATGATATTACTTCTAGATATGGATTGAAGAATGTGTAATTCTCAGAAGAGGCATTGTGTTTTGATTTATGGATACTTCATCGGTGTGGCGGTACTCTCCTCGTTGGTCGGCTGTGGACATTCAGATCCTTGTAACACATATGGATTATAGGGGTATTCCTCGTGGTATGATCGTGAATTGGAGAAGTATTAGACATTCATGCGGCAAAATTGAGATTGGATATGGTGATTCGTGTGCTATATGGATTGGGAGACTGGGAACTCTAATGAGTAGATGATTTCATAGTGGTGGGTTGTGGAGACATAGCCAAGGTTAGTCAGAGGTTAGTGTGTGTTGTGATTCGGTCATTGTGGACCTTCAAAAATTTATTTGTCTATTGTGGATGACCGTATAGATTTGGGGTTTAGTAGGCCCAACTGGGTTAGGTGTTTTTGCACCGAGTCGGATTGGTTGGCTCCGTAGTGTTATTATTGAGGGACGTTCCATTCAGTTGTTCTTGGGCTTATTTGTGTTCTGGAATGAGTTATAAGTTACTCTTCCATACTACGAGGAGTTAGGATTCAATGGTTAAGGAACACATGGTGCGGTTCTATTGTGGTCTTATCGCGAAATTTGAGTGAGATGAGTAATTGAATATTGCATGATTGAGGCGTATTGGTTATATTCATTCGAGTTTCATGTGGCATGGTATCGACTGATTCTCTGTGGTTATGGTAATGCACCTTGAGTACTTGATGCTGCATTTTGCTTGATTATTGATTTTGAGCAAGGCGGAGCAAGGTATACAATGTGGACCAGCGTTTGGATGGAGTCACGCATTGCGACGAAGTTATGCGAAGATATGATCTTTGTGTGTTGGATTCGTGTGTTTTGGTTATGCGGTGTGTGAGGAGTTCTTAGCATTGCGTTGTGGTGATACCCGTTGATCCTGCAGAACAGTTCTCTTTGATTTCATCTTTCGTGTTTGAGAAAATTTAGAATGTTGTCTATTAGTGCACGGACTGCACGGGTTATGGCTTTAAGCTGTAGTGAAGCGCCATGTTACTAGAGTGGTTATGTTGGATGAGATGAGGTCATCAGACCTAGAATGGGTGCTATCGGATCTGGTTGTGGCATATTTAGGAGGATATTGATGCTGATCGACTTAGAAATTTTGCTATAGTTCGTATCGAAAGAGAGGGAGTTCTACCACTTGTTGATACGGCGAATGGTCATGGGTTCCTGCGTGCTTCTTTCATCATTGGCAGTATATGAAGGTGTTCGAACGGGTCTCTATTTGATAATAGGTTTATTACCGAAATTGGGTTGTTCTGAGCATCCACCGTGATTGTAAATTATCGCTACGAGTGTTTGAGTTATGTGGGATATCATGTGATTTCATCTTCATTTATGGATATGGTTGTATACCACTTGTTCATACTTATACAACGTGCAGATGCGAGATTCTGATCGTATAGAAATTTACAATATTGAAGTTTGGATTCTAAGGCTTGGGCTAGGTTGGATGAGGAAATTCAGTTATGCTATGTTATCAGACCTATATGGGATAGGGTGATGTGGGATCACCCCCGGGTATGTGCGTGGTAAGGTTACGCGGCGGTTGATGGTGTTGGAGAACAACTCTTAGCACGTTCGAGGATGAACATATGTTTAAGTGAGGGAGTATGTAACGACCCGACCGGTCGTTCCGAAAGTGATATCCCTATTTCTCCTATTTCTTCTTCTTTATGTGTTCTTAAACCTTATGGTATGGTATCGAGTTGGTTGGTTCGGGTCCAGAATGATTTTGGAGTGGGATGAGACATTTGGTCTCTTATTTAGAAGTTTAAGTTGAAAAAGTCAACCGGATGTTGACTTATGAGTAAACAATCTCAGATGTGAATTTGGCTCTTTTCGTTAGGTGATTATGGAGTTAGGAGCACACCCGGAATATGGTTTGGAGGTCCGGGGTAGATTTAGGCTTGAATTGGCGAAAGTTAGAAATTTGGCAATTTTGGTCGGTAGTGGAAAATTTGATATCAGGGTCAGAATGGAATTCCGGAAGTTGTAATAGATTCATGGTGTCATAGTTGACTCGTGTGCAAAATTTGGGGTCATTCGGGAATGATTTGATTGGTTTATGCGTCGTTTGCGGAATTTGGAAGTTTATAAGTTCTTAGGCTTGAAATCCAAGGGTAATTTGGTGTTTTGGTGTTGTTTTGAGTGATTCGTAGGTTCGACTAAGTTTGAATTATGTTATGGGATATGTTGGTATGTTTGGTTGAGGTCGTGCATCGGGTGAGTTTCGGGTGGTTATGGAATCAATAGTTGGCTTTGGAAGTTGGCAGATCTCTGGTCTCTGATGTAGGAAGTACGGACCGCACAAAATTGGTGTGTACCGCAGTGGTATTATGTGGCCATGGTGGGAATTACGCGGACTGCGGAAGAGGAAATGCAGCCTCGGTGGATTTTGTACAGACCGCGGAAGGTACGGCTCAGGGTCCGCGACCACGGCAGGAATTATGCGGACCGCGGTGAGGTGTGTGCGGCCGCGATGGATTTATGCGGATCGCACAGTGAAGGTTCAGAGAGTACTATATAAGCGAGGTTTAGGGTTTTATTTAACATCTTGGACTTTGGGAGCTCGGTTTGAGGCGACTTTTCAGGAGTTTTTCAAGGAAATCATCTGGGTAAGTAATTCTAACTCGGTTTTGGCTAATAATCATGAATATATCATTGAATTCATCATTCGATTAGTGATTTGGGATGAAACTTGGGGAAAATTGGTGGAATTCATAAAATGAACTTTTGGGGATTTGGAAGCTGATTCGAGGTCGGATTTGAGTGAAACTAGTATGGTTAGTCTTATAATCGAATGGGTTATCATATTTCGATGCGTGGGCCTGTGGCCGGGCTTTTGGGTTGACTTTTTGGATTTTGACCTAAAGCATAGCATATTCTTATGGAATTGAATCCTTTAGCTCGTGTTGATTGTATCGAATTATTTGTGGCTAGATTCGAGGCATTTGGAGGCCGAGTCGAGAGGCAAGGTCATTGCGGAGTAGGATTTTGGATTGATTGAGGTAAGTAACGCTTCCAAACTTGGTTCTGAGGGTTCGAAACCCCGAGCTATGTGTTAAGTGATTAGTATTGAGGTGACACAGATGCCAAGTAACGGACGTGCGGGTGTGCACCGTGAGAATTGTGGCCTGGTTCATTCTATGGCACTGCTTAGTGACTCTTTCTTGCTGATATCCGTGTTTCTATTATGTGATTTAATAAATGTGTTGTAAATCATGCTAGATATCCTTTTAGGGCGTCACGCCGATACTGTTGAGACCTGAGTGGTCGTTTCTTGCTGTCATCTCATTAGATTCATTGGTATTCTGTACTCAGTCTTATTCATGCATATCAGATTATGTCCCAGTCTCAGTTGTTATTAGTTGACACATCATATCATTGTTTCGGGCTAGTTTCATGGCATTGTGAGCCCGTGTGTGTGAGACTGGAGAGTGATGATTGAGTGAGGCCGAGAGCCTGATGAGGGATAGTTATGGGACCGGGCTGCACGCCTCAGCGGTTATGTTGATGATTGTGATAGCTTCTGGGTTGTAGGAGCCCCTCCGAAGTCTGTAACACACCCCAGATGATATTTTGAAGGATGGATCTTCCCTGGGCATGGATCGTGTCCGAACTATTTCTACCTGGAGATGGATCTTCTCCATAGGGCTGGAATGGCCTTCCTCGGTACTGAGCGACTGTTGTCAGCAATGTGTATATATTCCGGGATGGATCTTCCCTGGGTCGGATGGCCATATACAGTACCGAGTGGTTGAGAACTTGAGAGTGGAGGTACATGGTACATTTTCATGTATTCTGTGCATTGGCACTTAGAGATATGCTTAGCTTATTACTTTACATTGTTCAGATTTGCATTTACTTTACTTCTTGAGCTGAATACTTGAATGGAAAGCAAACCTACTTTACTGCACAATTTAATTTTGTTTATCTGTTGAGGTTTAGTCCGTCACTACCTATCAGTCCATAGTTTGGACTTGTTACTTACTGAGTTAGTGTACTCACGTTACCCCCTGCACCTTGTGTGCAGATCCAGATATCTCAGGCCGCGATAGCGGTTGTTGACTATTTCAGCCGCGGACTTTCATCAGAGATATCGAGGTAGTTGTCTGGCGTTTGCAGTCCAGCCTTTCTCCTTCCTTATTTCCCTTTTAGTGTATTTTGGCTATTCTCAGACTATGTTAGTCTTGCTATATTTCAGAACAGTTGTAGTATTTGCTCATGATTTACTGACACCCAATGTCGGACTTTATTTTTCCGTATTTTTAGTTTTGAGTTTATCTCTTTTAAGAAATTTCAGTTAGAAAAAGGCTATTATCTAACTTTTAACAGAATATCGAATTGTTTGGGAGTGTGTCGGCTTGCCTAGTTCCACAATAGGCGCCATCATGGCCGGGTTTATTTTTGGGTCGTGACATATATATAAATATATATATGTATATGTATATATATATATATGTATATGTATATATATATATATATGTATATGTATATGTATATATATATATATGTATATGTATATATATAGAGATTAAGATTATTGCAACACCTCTAATTACGTGGTTGACTATTGTGTGCACTTGTTAATATGTACGAAGGCTTAATTTTAATTAAATATAGTATTAGTGTTTGAGAGGAGTAGGAAGAAAAAAATCAGAAATTGCCAGATATACAATTGGTAATTGAAAAATAGCTATAGTTTTAAAAGTAATCAAAATTTAGTCACTTTTTCATGTAAAGATAAAATTTGAACAAAAACATCTTTAAATATCCGAAAAAATTCCATCATAATATGATGGAGTTCAAAATTTTTACATATGAAATTCCAGCATGATGTGCTGGAATTTGATAATATTCTTGAAATTTATCCGCAGGAGCTCCATAATCCAGCATATTATGCTGCAATTTTTTGTATTTCAGCAAAATAATTATTATTTTTTAATGACTTTGTAAATAATGACTATTTTCACTTACCAATTTGAAAACTGGCCAGACGTGCTATTTTCACGAGTTAGGAATGGGTTCATCGGTTGGAAGTCCGTTGAGACATGTCTAATGGATTTTTGTGTAACACATAAAAGTCATTCAAATTGCATTGCATGATTATCCCCCGAGATATCTTTACAATTGTACCTTTAGGGTCATTTAATTCACGTAATAGTAATGCAATTTTATAATATAAGAACGTTATGCAGCGACTGAAATACACGAATCGTTATAAGATGAATAAACAGTAACATTGTGCAATTCCCCAAACATTATATCACTATATTCCTTGTGAAAGAAACATCTACATTTAAGTTGAAAACTTTGGAAAGGTTTACCATTTATCAACAAGAAAACAAGTTAATTTAAATTCTTTTCCCTTCTTGGTTTCGAAATTTTTTTGAAGAAAGTTTTAAATTAATTAAAAAGAAAAGTGCTGCCTATTTTTATTACTCTTAAGAATATAATTTCGTACCATTTGGCTGCATTAGTATGTTCAAGTAACTTTTAATGATAGTGCGACTTGATACGAATCTTTATTTTAAATCTTTTTAACAAGCTAAGTAAACATTGCGTGAAAATGTTTGACTAAGCGCCTTGCATGCAAATCCATTTTCAGAACTCCGTTATTGCATGCAAGGGTGGCTCTAGGGAAAGCTAGTAAAGCTTTTGATGCCCCAAAAATATTTTTAGTTGTTAAAATTTTTATTTATTTTCGCTTAGACAATATTAAAGTTTATAGAAAAAAAATACAAACTCCTTATAAAAATAGAAAGAAAGACTATCTATTTCTTAACAATAAAAATATTTTAGAACTTTAAATTAAGCTACTTAAATCTTTTTATTAGTAAATAATATATTTTTTTAATACGATCCAAGGTAACACATTATCAATACGTGGGTAACATCTTATTAACTTGAAATTTTCTTACCAATATAAATATCAATACTCCATATTATATTTTGTAAGATAACTACACACTACAAACAAAAAGAAAGAAAAAAATAAACCAATATAAATATAAATATTATATTTTGGTATGATAACTACATTATAGAGAAAAAGAAAAAAAGAAAGGTCCCTTAACACAACAACATTTTAGGCTTTTAACCACATCTGAGAAGTGTTGCCTAAACTACCAACAAGTGTGACTTTTGTCCAAAAGCTATACTTTTCAACCTAAAGCAACGCTTTTTAAGGGGTGGCCTAAATGAGCGTAACCTTTGACCTAAGACAACACTTTACAGGTGTTACTTTAAGAGCCACGCTTGAAAAGTGTAGCCTAAAGTGTAACAAAGGCCACTCTTGTTACTCCCTGTATGGTAACAATTTTCGTATAATACGACAACACCTTAAAAGCGTAGCCATTGTTACTCCTTAGGCAACACTTGTAGAGTATGACTTTTGCTATGCTGTTATATCGGCTACAATTTTGTGAATGGCTACGGCCAAACTTATGAAGCAGGCCATTTTTGTAAGATATAAAGCGTATTATATTTATACAAGCCATGATTTTGTGGTCAACAAAATAATTTTTGTATATATATCCTATAAATAACGTTTAAGTAGAGATTCAAGCATTCAATTAAATAGAAGATAATAAAAGAATAATTCAAATGCATATATCTACAATGAACTTCAAAACATGTAATACATCAACAAATAACGTAAATATTTGAAGGTGCATGCTAGAAATTAACTTTACAAAATCAAATGCATCACTATAGTATCAAGAATAACAAAAATCATAATTGTCCAAAGTCTTCATCATTAAATTTCAATCGATCAAATTGTCTTTTGGCTACGATGTCCAATTGCTCATCATTATTTCCTGCATATTCAAAATGAAATTAGTAATCAGATAGAATTCAATAGTACGTAGGTTCAAACTCAAAGCACTATGACAGAGCTTGCCCCTTAAAAATTGAAGTACCAAGCTCTATGCAAAGAATAGATGTCTGCTATAAATTTAAGGCTTAAGCACAATTCCCTTTTGTCCCCTTATCGTAAATTGAATTTGTTCCTTTAGTTCACGCAAATTCTCCTTTTCATTTACGATCTTAAAAGTCATGTGAAGACCCAAATGAATGAGTATGCAGTTCTAGCTTTTGTTGAGGAAAGGTAATAAAGTTATAAATCAATTTTCTTATACACATAAATGGTCCATCAACTTCTATTAGCTCTTAGTTTAATATGTATAACATTCATGCATACTGGCCAAGCAAGCATAAATAATGCTGTAATGTGGGCCGGTTCGGCCTGGACTCGGCCCAGGCCCGCGAGCCCATATAGGTAGTGGGTTTAAAGGAGCCGGCCCATTTAAGCCCGGGACCAATTGGGTCTATGAACCCATATGGGCCGGTCCTCACATTTGAGCTCGCGAGCCGGGGACCGTTTGGGCCCAGGACCGGCTTCTAAGTGGGCCGGTTCAACCGGGCCTAAACTGGCCAAATGGGCCCCAACGGCTAAATTTAAAATAAAAAAAATTCTGAAAATTTTTTTTACCGTTAGAAGGTTTAAAATATAGCCGTTGGCCTGCAAAAAATAATCGTTTGGCACTTTGAAAAATAGCCATTTACCCCCTAATTTTGTTTTAACCCCAAACTTTTTATAATTACACTTTTTCCCTATTCTCAACTATAAATACTCCCTCATTCTTTCATTTTTCTCACAAAATCATCAATCTCTCTCTAATTTTCTTCTATAATTGCTTACTTTATTATTGCAATTTGTAAAAAATTGTCAAGTTGGTGAATTGAAGTATTCAAGTCTTCAACTATATATAATTTTCAACAAGTTGTTCGTCAATTCGGTAAACTCGTTCCAACTCTTAAGTTTTAATATTATAGTTTTGTTTGTTTTACTTTGTATAATTATAATTAATATGGCCTATTCTTTGGAAAAAAATATTTGGTAAAAGTAAGGGAAAATCCAAGATTGGTGAATCTAGTGGCCAAGCTGTTACTCCTCCACTTCCCCCGGCTCCACGACCCAAACCTATTACCCGCCCTACCCCTGCTATTCTTGATAGCGATAACACTTTATTACAATTTACCGATAGTCAAATTTACCATGATATTGCACCAGGTGAACAATTAAACGATGAATATAAGAATGCTCTTTATGGTAATCCAACTATTGATGAAAATGATGAGGAAAATGATGATGAAAATATAGATTTTGATGAAATGCAACCGGATGACGATACACTCACTAGTCCTGTTATTGAAGTTAACCCAAATAATAATAATCCAAATGATGCCCCGTCTGACCCTCCTGTTACTACCCCTACTTTTCTAGACAACCTTCTAAACGGAGCAAACTATCTCTTGTTTGGCCCTTTTTTATTCAACTAAGAGAAAAAAATAAGGCTAAGTGTAAAACTTGTGGAGCAGAGTTGGCTTTTAAATTTGTTGGAGAACGGAGGGGTACGGGAAGTTTGACTAGAAACATAAAGAAACACCCTAGAGATAAAGTCAGATATCTTCAAATGAAAGTTGCGGCCGAGGGGACAAGTGTACCTAGTCAGCTTGACCTTAGTACCGGGTCAAATCAATTTCAACCGGGAATTATTACTGTTACCGGTGGTATTTTATATTACGATCCAAGAAAAGATCATGAAGAATTGGCAAAAATGGTCAATGTTATGTGTTTACCCTATAGTTTTCCTTCTAACCCTATCTTTGTGCATTATATTAGAAAAGTTTTTAATCCTACTTATAAAGGATGGCCTTGCACAACCGTAAAGAGCGATATTTATAAATATAAACATGAATATGAACAATATTTGCACTATTTATTTACTCATATAAATTATCGTGTTGTTATTACTACTGATATTGGTAGAAGTGGTAATGACTGTGATTATCTTACTGTTACCAGTTAATGGATTGATGAGGATTGGATAATGCAAAAGCGCATTATAGCTTATAAAGTAATTAATTCACGTCACACAGGGAAGTTTATTGCTAGCACGGTTACGGATATTTGTACATATTTTTGCATTAGAGATAAAATAATATCAGTTTTTATGGATAATGCTTCTAGTAACACTAATGCTATAGCCTTGCTTACCACTGCACTGAATCCTGTCTTTAGTAATATTTTCCATGTTAGATGTATTGGTCATATTTATCATTTAATTGTCGGTGATGGTATGAGAATTTTAAATGTTGAAATTGAAAAGGTTAAAATGGCTCTTAACTGGCCTTTTATTCAAACCGTAGAAGTAGACTTAGAGAATATTTTAAAAGATGCGATGAATTTGGCCAAAGAGAAAGAAAGATTCCTAAACCTTGTCCAACTAGATGAAATTACATGTATGAAAGTTTAGTTGTTGCATATGAATATAGGAACCCAATAAACTCAACGTTTAATGCTCGTGTAGCTGATGATGATGAGCACCTTACAAATCAGGATTGGGCTAATGTTAAAATGCTTGTATAATTTTTAGAAAAATTTCATATTGCTACAAATGAATTATCTGGCAAATATTATCCTACTAATTCTAACTGCTTAGTTTGTCTTGCAGAACTTGCTACCTTGTTTAATCAATTTTCAGAGGGTCGGGTAATTTATGAACTTGCTATTGATTCTATGAGACAAAAAGTTTAAAAAATATTCCCTATTCTCCCTATTTATGGTGTTGCTGCCTTGTTAAATCCTACTATGAAATTAGGAAGTTCTCAATTTTGGTATGAAAAAGTTTATAATGGTTTAGCACTTGAAGATGAGGAATTGTCTACACTTCCGGAAGCAATAGCCTCAATTAAAATAAATTCTCAAACTATTTATAGTGCTTATCAACTTGTCTTAGATCAATCTAGACCAAACGTTCCAACTTCTACTTCTTCTAGTTCGCAATAATCTAAAAGAACTGCGGGAGTAAGAGCACTTAGTGATTGGGCGGACTTCAGGGGTTTTCAAGGTTTCACGGCTAGTGATTGTTCACAACTAAATGAGCTTGAAGTTTATTTTTCGCAGGGACTTGAAGAAGTGAATCCCGACAGCTCCTTTAATATTTTGGAATGGTAGAAGGACAAAGAAAACACTTTCTGGTTCTTTCAAGGATGGATCGAGACATTTTAACTATTCAAGCTTCAACAGTGGCATCGGAGAGTGCTTTCAGTCAAGCAAGACTTCTACTCGGTGATCATAGAGCGTCCATAAGGGAGAGCTTGGAAAACTAAGTACTCTTCAAAGATTGGATCTGTTCGGAATGAAGAAACTTGGGACTTGCTGAATCACAACCAGAGGTAGACGAAGCTTACGAAGAAATGCTAGCTGAACTTGCGGAGGATGCTACTTCGCCCGGAAGCGGTGATGAACAAGCTTCTTTCCCACCACCACCAACGAAAATTCCTCCGNGGGGAGAGGAGAGAAGACTAAGAAAGATATTGTCATTTTTTGTTAATGTCATAATAATAAAAATTATAACGCATTCCTTTGATTATCTCTTTTTGTGTTTGAATTTGAATTACAAAATTTAAGTCACAATTATATAATATAATTTACAAGAAATTGTCTTAGATTAAAAAAATTAAAAAAATAGTTCGGGCCCACTTAGTCCCACTCAGGCCCATTTAGGCCCGGGGACCGGCCCACTTAGCCCGGGACCATATGGGTCTGGGCCCGTCCCGGGCCGGTTACAACATAAAGGCCCGTGAAGCCCGATAACCAGTTGGGACCGACCCACTTGAGCCCGACCCACTTGGCCCGTTTAGGCCCGGCCCGACCATTTTATAGCCTTAAGCATAAACTGTAGCAGTGGCGGATCCAGAATATTGTGCAAGCGGGTTCAATCTTAGAAGTGTATAACTTTAGTCGTAAAATAGTACTTGTCAAGTGGGTTCAAATAAAATATTTATACAAAATTTACACAGCTTTAATCCTAATTTATACATAGACACAATATTATTTTTTGGTGAAGCGGGTTCAGTTGAACCCGCTAACCACCACGTGGGTCCGCCACTAACTATAGGAAATAATCATAATTACAACAACAACAATATACCCAGTATTATCCCACATCGTGGGGTCTGGGGAGAGTAATGTATACGCAGACTTTACCCCTACCTTGTGAGGATAGAGAAGATGTTCCCAATAGACCATCGGCTCAGGAAAGCATAAGAACCACATAAATAAAAATATGGACAAGAAGGGACAGTACCAAAAGCCATATAAAAGCATAATAAAAATAACATGACAGTAAAGTGATCAACAATGAAAAAAACAACGGTCAGTCATAAAAATCTACTACGAACAGAAAACGAGACTGCATGCTAATACTACGGTTATGAACACTATAGACTACCTACTCTACTACCCTAATCCTTTACCTCCCTACCTTGCTAACAAGGGTCATGGACAGAAATTTCATTCCTATTTTAAAAGTTAAGTAAACTGGAACTTGTTCTCATTATAGGTATGGAATCTTACTTCTCTTGAAGTTTCAAACCCCCCACCTTAAACTTTTTATCGTGCACTTTTATTTAATAAGAATCTAAACCACAGATTACCTAGTTTAACAGCACAACAGTAATGACTCCAGTCATTACCAAAAGCTTTATACACTATAATATGAATATGGTAATCACAAGAAAGGAGCATAATTCCATGCGGTATGAAACATCTAATATCCTAATTAAGATGAACATGTGTTATGATGGAGCACTGATTTTTAAGAAAAAAACTGCTCAGTAAAATCTCAATATCAGGTTCAACAGTAGTATATATTT
Source organism: Nicotiana paniculata (assembly GCA_005239505.1). Taxonomy (NCBI): domain Eukaryota; kingdom Viridiplantae; phylum Streptophyta; class Magnoliopsida; order Solanales; family Solanaceae; genus Nicotiana; species Nicotiana paniculata. Next base: position 4,807 of record ML317239.1, on the reverse strand, counting down.
CATAATTTTATTGGCCAGAAACAAAAAAAGATGTTGCTTTCTAACATGCTTTAGACAATCATATGGCTAGATAGAATACAGAATAAGCTATAAAACCATTATTGAACATACATCAAAGAACCAAGATAGCAATTGGGAAAAAATAATTTAACAAAGAATAGTCTGAAACTTAGGACAATCAGTAAGTTCATAACAATTAAACAAACCGTTTTCTCCTGAAAGGTAGTAGGGGAGAGTTTAGCTTGTTCAAAATATGACATAAATATTTTTAACTAAAGCCTGCGTTCGAAAATCTGCAATAATGACTGGCGTCATGTAAATTTTCTCAAGAATTCTGCCATTACTAGAGAACACCTGACTTCACCTAGCAATCTTAAAGAAACTGATGGAATCATATGTTAGCAATGTCATGTAGATGTAATCAAAATAATTAAAGTATTATAGAGAAACTGAAATAACTGAGATGGAAGATTGTACCTAAAAATGAAAGCTCTGTTCCCTTCACAAAAGATATTCGCTACAGAAACCAAGCACAAAAATGGAAATAATGATATTCCTTTCAACAGTTTTTACAACCAAATTCCCGAACCACAAAGTTTATGATACCAGGCATTAATCTAGGTAAGCAAGTGAAATATTTAAATAAATAAAAATAAAGGTAATATATATAGGTCGTGAAAAACCTAGAATGAACAACAAAATGGTCTATGACATCAAAATCTTGAAAAGGTTGAAATGTACCATAGGTTAATAAAGTAACAAACACATTAAGCTTTTACCTTGGTTTAGCAAGATTATAAAGTATACGCGTGAACTGAAATGGCAGGCGATGAAAAAGGTGTTTGAATATTAAGAATCAGAAGTGTAACGATTCGGCCGGTCGTTTTGAGAGTTAGAGTCCCGATTCCTTATTAACTGCTTTTCCCATATCTATTTCTGCTATCAGAGTCTTGCCGGGAGGGTTCGTTTTTATTTTTGAAGTGAATTGAAACACTTAGTCTCTTAATCGGAAGCTTAAGTTGGAAAAGTCGACCAGATGTCGACTTGTGTGTAAACGACCTCGGATTTGAAATTTGATGGTTCCATAGCTCCGTTAGGTGACTTTGAACTTAGGAGCGCGTCTGGAATGTGATTTGGAGGTCCGTAGTAGATTTAGGCTTGAATTGGCGAAAGTTGAAATTTTGGCGATTTTGGTCGGCAGTGAAAATTTTGATAACGGGTTCGGAAATAGAATTCCGGAAGTTGGAGTAGGTTTGTATTGTCATTTGTGACTGGTGTGTGAAGTTTGAGGACATTCGGACGGGATTTGATATGTTTCGACGTCGTTTGCAGAATTTGGAAATTTCAAAGTTCATTAGGCTTGGATCCGTGTATAATTCATGTTTTTGATGTTGTTCGATGTGGTCAAAAGGCTCGACTAAGTTCGTATGGTGTTTTAGGATTGGTTGGTATGCTTGGTTGAGATCCCGGGGGCCTTGAGTGAGTTTCGGGTGCTTAACGGCTTCAAAATGGACTTAGGAGAATTTCTGACACTACTAGAAATCTGGTACAAAGCGCCCAAAAATAGCGACCAACGTTGGTCGCTTATGTCAAATTACCAACCAAAACGCGTCCAAACACGCTTGGTCGCTATATTGGTGGTCCTTTTACATTAGCGACTAAAGTTGGTCGGTAATTAGCGACCAACCTTGGTCGCTAAGGTAAAAGGACCAAGTGTGCACTGTAAACAAAATATCGACCAACTTTGATCGCTATAATATTTTAATAATTTAAATTTACCGACTAAAGTTGGTCGGTATATTTAAATTATCAATTATTATAATTTAAAAATTACCGACCAACGTTGGTCGGTAAATTAAAATATATATTATCTTAAAAAAAAAAATTTAACAGTAGCGACCAAGGTTGGTCGCTAATTTTAAAATATGGGTTCATAAGCGACCAACCTTGGTCACTAATATTTAATTTTTAATTTTATTTTAGTCATAAGCGACCGAGGCTGGTCGCTAGTTCCCAAATTTTTTTTCTTTAATAGGAAAGCGACCAAATTTGATCGCTTTTCTGGGTTATAATTTTGGCATAAAATGCCTGTTTTGGAAGCTACACCACCTGCCAGCATACCAAAATCTCCACAACAACAACAACAACAACAACAACAACAACAACAACAACACAACAACAACACAATTCAAAAAACACATTAAAACTAACAAATTAAAGTTCAATAGAACTAACAAATTAAACTAATAAAACTAAGTCAAAGCTTATTAAAACTAGTTAAAAACCGGTTCTATTTGTCTAGTTCAAAGTATATAAAAATCAAGGAGTGTTTCGTACAACATCATCATCACCGTCTGATGAACTTTCATCTATAAACTAAAAGTTCAATTCATAAACTAAAAGTTCAATTTATAAACTAAAAGTTCAATTCATATCCTAAAATTTCAATTTATAAACTATAAGTCCAATTCATAAACTAAAAATTCAATTCATAAACTAAAAGTTCAATTCATATCCTAAAGGTTCAATTCATAAACTAAAAGTTCAATTCATATCCTAAAATTTCAATTCATAAACTACAAGTCCAATTCATAAACTAAAAATTCAATTCATAAACTAAAAGTTCAATTCATATTCTAAAGGTTCAATTCATAAACGAAAAGTTCAATTCATATCCTAAAATTTCAATTCATAAATAACAAGTCCAATTCATAAACTAAAAATTCAATTCATAAACTAAAAATCCAATTCATAAACTAAAAATTCAATTCATAAATTAAAAGTTCAATTCATAAACAAAGTTCAATTCATAAACTAAAAGTTCAATTCATATCCTAAAATTTCAATTTTTAGCTACAAGTCCAGTTCATAAACTAAAATTCAATTCATAAACTAAAAGTTCAATTCATATCCTAAAGTTTCAATTCATAAACTAAAAGTTCACTTCATATCCTAAAATTTCAATTCATAAACTACAAGTCCAATTCATAAACTAAAAATTCAATTCATAAACTAAAAGTTCAATTCATAAACTAAAAGTTCAATTTATAAACAATTCATAAACTAAAAGTTCAATTCATATCCTAAAAATTCAATTCATATCCTAAAATTTCAATTCATATCCTAAATGTTCAATTCATAAACAAAAATTTCAATTCATATCCTAAAATTTCAATTCATATCCTAAAGGTTCAATTCATAAACTAGAAGTTTAATTCAAAAACTAAAAATTCAATTCATAAAATAAAAGTTCAATTCATAAACTAAAAGTCCAATTCATATCCTACAATTTCAATTTATAAACTAAAAATTCAATTCACATACTAAAAGTTCAATTCATAAACTAAAAGTTCAATTTATAAACTAAAAGTTCAATTCATATCCTAAATCCTAGATTCTAACTAAACTATCAAAACAATACAAAGTATAATTCAAATCTTACTAAACTAAATTCAACACTAATTAAACTAATTAGTGTCACGACCCGAAATCCCACCTTCAGGTCGTGATGGCGTCTAACGTTATACCCGCTAGACAAGCCAACATTTTGGTTAAGTTTATCTGTTTACAATTGAAATAACAATAATAACTAGAACAAGTATGATTAAAGAATGCGGAAGACTACTAAATTCAAGAACTTTAACGATGAATCTCATAAAAACTTCCTCAATTACACCCTAGAAACCGGTATCACAATCTCACGAACAGTCTAAGATTTTTTTAAATACAATGGTCTGAAATAAGTGAATACAACTGTCTTGGAATTACAGGATAAGACAGAAAATGAGAAAAAGGATAAGAGGTGACGCCAAGGCCTGCGGACGCCTGCAAGACTACCTGAGTGTCACGGTGGACTGAAGGCTACTCCCTAAATCACTGTCCACTGGGTCCGGCGCTATAATCTGCACAACATAAAGAAGTGCACGTGTAGCATCAGTACAACCGGCCCAATATACTGAGTAAGTGCCGAGCCTAACCTCGGCGAAGTAGTGACGAGGCTAGGACACGATCACAAATAACACCCGTGCAATTGAATAGTGAATCACTGTCCACTGGGTCCGGCGCTATAATCTGCACAACATAAAGAAGTGCATGTGTAGCATCAGTACAAACGACCCAATGTACTAAGTAAGTGTTGAGCCTAACCTCGGCGAAGTAGTGACGAGGCTAGGACACGACCACAAATAACACTTGTGCAATTCAATAGTATATAGGAAATAATGATAGGAAATAATCAAGTAAATACAACAACGGGGGAGAACATGCTGGGGACAAAGGGCAAAACACTTATTGAGTAACAGAACATGAAAACCGTCTAATATCAAATAACAACAGAGAACAAACAAGTGCACGACATCACTGATGCGTGGCTAGAATTCATGATTTTAAGCATTATATACCTTGCATTTTATGTGTTTTAATGATAAAAATACACGTCATGTGTGNTCCGGGACAAGCCTGGCGTTAGCCAGGCGTTAGACCCAAAACGCCAGGGGTTGCCTGGCGTTACCCAGGCGTTAGACCCAAAACTCCAGGGGTTGCCTGGCGTTACCCAAGCGTTAGACCCATAACGCCAGGGGTTTCCTGGCGTTACCCAAGCGTTAGACCCCTAACGCCAGGGTGCCTATTTCGGTAAAGTCCGAGTTTTAAAGGTTTTTAAGTGTTTCCAAGCCAGGATAGGAGTCTCTTACACGGGTAGGGTTTATCCCAACCGTATAAATAGACCCAAGAACACATCATGAGGGGGAGGAGACGAATTTGGGAGCAAAATACACACACAGAATCATTGAAGGAGCAAGGATTATCA
>MDKI01039594.1:0-14970 GCA_005239505.1 Nicotiana paniculata | reverse complement strand
TATAGTTAATTATCTTAACTGAGTGATTAACTTTAACCTTAAGTGAAGTCGCAAATCAGCTAATTTGCTTTTAAGTATCAAGCATAATCAACTCCTAATCAATTCATAATGACTTGGTTCATTAAAATATAGGTGACTAACTAAGGTTGGAATAAGATTAGCAGCTACCCAAGTCAAGTTTTAAGTTAGTTAGGTTAAGTGATTTAGTCTAATTAATTACTAAAATCAGGGACTTAACTAATTATTAAGCTTACATCAAATGATTTGTTTTAGTGAGTTAATCCTAAACTAATTATCTTGAAAAGATTTCAAGACTTACCAATTAATAACATTGGTTAGTTTATTAAACTGATTCTTGATCTTAGTGAATTATATTAGTCACTAAACTATTAATGAAGTTAGAAGCCTAATTAACTAATCAATTAATCTAGGTGAATGATTAATCTTCAGACTATACTACCATCAACAAACGAGTTGAGGTAATTATCTAATCAGGCTTTGGAAACAATTCAGCAACAAACTAAGAATCAGAAAACAAGTCAGGGAATCAACTAATCTGGGATAGGGCAGTATACTTAGGGAAAAACAAAAAAAATATGAATCAATTAAACTAACAACTCGTAATCAAATTTAACAGAGAAAATAGGCAAGAAGACCTAATTAGTCAATGATTAACAGATAATCCTAGTCATCAATTGACAAGAACAATTAAACCTAAACATAGCTACCACATAATCAGAGCATGCATTTAATGACTAAACTAAAATGAATACAGTGACCTAAAAGCATGAACAAAACAGCGATACACATATATGACTCTATTTGGAAGATTAATCCGATGAATTAATTCTTAGAAATTAACCCAATAATAAATTAAAAAAATGACATATACAGATGAGACAGTAGCATGAGAACAAGGACTAAACAGTGATGAGTTTAATTAGAAAAAGAAAAAAAAAACAAAAGAAAAGAAAACAGATAGAAAAGGAAGGGGTGATACCAGTGGGGTGTTAACGGATTCCGGCGGGGTTTGAAAATGGCTCAAACCCACACGAATCAATAGCTCTTATCAAGAGCTATTGACTCATGTAGGTATAAGTAAAAAAAAAAAAATATATCTCCAGGTCGGCCGGTGTAGGACATTAGGGTTTCTGTCTTCTTAGATTTAAAATGGGAGAGACTTGGGTGTTTATTTGGGAATACTGATGGTGGGATGGGGTTAAGGGGGAGATGAGGATCATCTGGTGAGAAGTTGGGGTCGATTGGTGTAGATCCGCCACCGATAGGCTATTTCTGGGCGGCGAAACCCTAGGGCAGCTAGGATTTTGTTATACAGAAGAGAGAGACGGAAGGGATGGAGGGGTATTCTCCGAGGGAGGGTCATACTTTGTATTGGGGGTATGGGGTACCTTTAGGACATATTTATAGTGGGTGTGAGAGGGGTTCCCAGCCGTTCAATCTATCTTGATCAACGGCTGGGATTTGCTTTTTTAGACGAAACGGGGTCGTTTGGACGCGGATGGGGCTGGCCGAGTTTAATTAGTTGGGCCTGGGTGGAGTTATTGTGTAAAGAGGGGATTGGGCTCGGGTAATTTTTTCCCAAGCCTGGTTTGATTCAAGTACTTGATTAATGGAAACTAATTTTGATTAAATCTTAAAAATGATGTAGTAACTAATTTACCTTTGTTTAATTATAAATTAATTGGTTGATTTAATTTAACAACATTCAATTTAATACTCATGTCATTTAAAGAATCAATTTCACAATTTTGTTAGGAAAAAATGATTTAATCATTAAAACTACATCACATCAAATAACTGACATTTGTTTGTTACCTACTTCAATTAATTGTAAATAATAAATTCGTAATTTTCGATAATAATGATGCGCCTAATTATGCAAATTTTAAAAAACAAATTATGAATATGCAATGCAAAAATAATTCACGATTAACACTAAAATTCAACAAAATTTGTAAAATTAATTTATTTTATCCAATTTTGTAGGAGTATTTAATAGGTGAAAAATTACATGCTCACAATTACTTGAAAACCATGGGTTAGAGTAAAAACCTAGGGTTTTGACAAAATGGAAAATGACAGAGAACTTCATTGAGGAATCAAACAAAAACTATATAATATTGATCCTTAGGCCATGGGTGGTAGTTTCCTTCAAAAATTTTCGGAATCCGAACATGTGAGCCCTAGCGGCGTATTTTGGGATTTTGCAATTTGGGTTGAAATAATCATTTAAATAGGGAAATTTCATACTTTTGAGTATAGATTGATTTATTTATGAAATATTTGACTATTTTCGAATCCTTGGGCGACGAATTTGGAGTTTCGGACGCATTCTTGACCCGGGAAGTAGACTTGACGTGCGGTAAGTCTCCTTTCTAATCTTGTAAGAGGGAATTTTCCCATAGGTGAATTAAATTATTACATGTCATTGTTGTGGGGGACTACGTACGTGCAAAGTGACGAGAGCCCGTGTGTAATGACTATTGTTGTTATGTCCGGGTAGTTAGGCCCACACCATGCCATGTGAATTCCATTAAATTGAGTTATATGCTCTGTAACTTCATTGTATGAAACTTTGTTTTTAAGAAAACCGAGAATTCGATGTTTTAAAGGAATTGTTATTTGAAAAGAATTGAAAGAAATATGTTGTGTTTTCATGCGACCACTTCGCAATTTTTATCCCGCGAGCGGAGTGATTCATTCCCCTACTCCCATGGGAGCAGGTTGTACGCCACGACGGGTATTGATAGATGCATCTATGGTTCACATCGTTCGACCCTTCGGCAATGCACAATTATTATCATTATGTTGGACCAGGCCGGATGTCCTTATTCCACTATATGCATGCTATTTGCCTGATATTGTTTATGACTGTTGAGCTGTGAATTATCCTGGAGGATCAAACTGAAAACTTGCAAATTGATGCTTCATTACATTTTTGGATTTTATTACGGTTCGATATTTATTTCTTACTATCCATGCTTACTTATTGTCCTCTTTTAAATTATCACATAAATACACTGTTTGAACCCTAGTAAGTGTCAAATCGACCTCTCGTCACTACTTCTTCGAGATTAGGCGGGATACTTACTGGGTACATATTGTTTATGTACTTATGCTATGCTTTGTACTTAACTGTACTGGTTCTGAGGCAGATGCATCTGGGTTCCAGTCCGGAGCTCGTTCCTGAGTTTTATTGACCGAGGCTTCACGGTGAGCTGCTCTTCTTGGCGATTTCCAATAGTACTTTGGAGCTATTCTTTTGTTATTTCTGTCTATACTTACTCAGACAGTAAGACAGACTTTTCATTCTTTTGATATTATTCTATGAGATGCCTATAAACTTATGACACTAATTCCTGGCACTCACACGCTTGTAGACTTTATTTTGGGATGTAATCGTTAATTATGACTTCATGATTATTTATTTTGCATAAGATTTGCCTAAGTTATTCGTTCTACTTAATGTCTCAAAACTAAGTGAAGTAAGTGTTGGAAAATGCTTCTGGTAAACTACCTGAAATCACTAGTAGATAATGGTTGGCTTGCCTCATGGCGGTGTTGGGTGCCATCACGGCCCGGGTTACGATTTGGGTCGTGAAAACATGGTATCAGAGCTCTCGGTTCACGTAGGTCTGACAAGTTACGGTCAAACCCAATAGAGTCCTGTGGATCAATACGGAGACGTCTGTATTTATCTTCGGGAGGCTATAGGGTGTTAGGAAATCTCTCTTTATTCACCTTCTATTGTACAATTGATGATATACTAAATCTCACTCTTCTATTCTCTCACAGATGATGAGGACGCGAGCAGCTGATGTTTCCGACCCGGGAGAGGCTGTTACCCTCGTCGTTCGAGGCTGGGGAGAGCACCTGCTCGAGGTAGGGGACAAGGGCATCCCAGGAATGTACCAGTCGCACCCCCAATGGACCCAGTAGAGGATCCCATCACTGAGTAGGACGAGGTGCCCGCAGCAGATCCTTCCCTTTTGGATTTTACGACAGTGCCAGGATTTCAGGAGGTCATGGGCCGTATGATGCGGTTCATGCACACCATGACTCAGGCTGGTTTATTTTAAGCCGCTCCGGCCACATCTCAGGCGGGAGGGGGAGCACAGACCCCTACTGCATAGGCCGTTGGACATGCAGTAGCAGTATATCAGACCCCGGGTACACTACCAGTGAGCGGGGTTCAGCTAGTAGCAGCAGCAACACCTGAGCCCAGACCAGCTACGGACGGTTATCCGAAGAAGTTATTAGACAGATGGACCAGATTGCACCCTCCTATTTATGGAGGTGAGCGTCATGAGGAAACACATGACTTTATTGATAGGTGCAGGGACACACTGCACAACATGAGGATACGGGAGTCTCATGGAGTTGACTTCACTACTTTTCAACTAGAGGGCAGGGCCCGTAGATGGTGGCAGTCCTATATTCTCGGTAGGCTGGCAGATTCCCCTCCCATCACTCGGGGTCTGTTCACTCAGTTATTTCCGGACAGATATATTCCATCCTCTGAGAGGGAAGAGCTGTAGTATCAGTTTGAGCAGCTGGAGTAGGGGTAAATGTTGGTGACTGACTACGAGGCTAGGTTTTCGGAGTTGTCTCGTCATGCACTCATGAAACTTCCTGCTGACGCAGAGAGGGTGCAGAGATTTGTAGCTGGGTTGCATCCAGGAATTAGGGTCAACATGTCCCGAGAGGTGGATATGGGGACTCTTTATCAGCTTGTGGTAGAGATTGCTCGCAGGTTCGAGGGTTATCGGTCGAGAAGAAGAAATCAGGGTCAGTAGGATAAGAGGGCTAGATTTTTGGGGATTTCAGAGGTGCTCCAGCTAGGGGCAGAGGTCAGTTTGGTAGGGGCTAGCCTAGTATGCCCCCATATTCAGCACCACCACCACATCCACGAGGTTTCCCAGTGAGGCCTTATTTCAGCGCCATGCGGGATAGTTCTTACCGCCCGCCAGCTATTCATGGTTCCTCCGGTGGGTATTCTGGTAATCAGGGGTCTACCAGTCCTTATTTCAGTGTTATGCCAGAGAGTTCTTATCGTCCTCCCGCTATTCAGGGTTCTTCTTTAAGGCAGCATGCCATGGTGCCGGGAGGTTGTTATGAGTGTAGGGATCCAGGTCACATGAAGAGGAATTGTCCTAAGCTTCGGGGTAAGGCAGTGCAGTAGGGTCACCAGCCTATGAAGTGAGCACCAGCGGTTCGGCCACCCAGAGGTGGAGGGCAGGCTGGTAAGGGTCGTCCCAAAGGTGGAGGCCAGACAGGGGGAGCCAGTCAACTCCTGCTTATTCTTGTGGAAGTCAATAATTCGGCGCTCCAGCGAGATTCTATGTTATTCCGTCCAGATCAGATGCAGTGACCTCAGATGTCGTGATCACATGTATTATTTCAGTATGCGGTAGAGATGTATCGGTATTATTTGATCCAGGGTCCACTTATTCATATGTATCAGCCTTATTTGCTCATTCCCTTGATATTCCTCGCGAGTCTTTGGGTACTCCTATTTATGTGTCCACTCTTGTGGGCAATTCTATTATTGTGGACCGGATTTATCGGTCCTGTCTGGTTACATTCTGTGGGTTCGAGACCAAAACAGACCTCTTGTTGCTTGATATGGTTGATTTTGAGGTTATCCTAGGCATGGATTTGTTGTCTCCCTATCATGCCATTCTAGATTGCCATGCCAAGACTGTTACTCTAGCCATGCCCGAGTTGCCGAGATTAGAGTGGAGAGGTTCCTCAGTTAGTGGCGTTAGTGGGGTTATTTCCTTCTTGAAGGCTCGACATATGGTCGAGAAAGGTTTGTTTGGGTTATCTTGCTTATGTGTGGGACACCACCGCCGAGTCTCCGATGATTGATTCAGTGCCAGTAGTCCGAGAGTTTGATGATGTATTCCCTTCAGACCTTCCAAGCATGCCACCGAATCGTGACATTGATTTTTTTATTGATTTAGCTCCAGGCACCCAGCCCATATCTATTCCTCCATACCGTATGGCTCCGAAGGAATTGAAGGAACATCTTGAGGAGTTGTTAGCTAAGGGTTTTATCAGACTGAGCGTATCACCTTGGGGTGCTCCAGTGTTATTTGTGAAGAAGAAGGATGGGACTATGCGGATGTATATTGACTACCGCCAGTTGAACAAGGTCAACATCAAGAAGAAGTAACCATTGTCGCGTATCGATTATTTGTTTGACCAGTTGCAGGGTGCACGGGTGTTTTCTAAGATTGACTTGATGTCGGGGTACCATCAGCTGAAGATTTGGGACTCGGATGTTCCGAAGTCTGCCTTTCGTAAGAGATATGGTCACTATGAGTTCTTGGTGATGTCCTTTGGCTTGACTAATGCCCGAACAACATATATGGACTTGGTGAACAAGCTGTTCAGGCCTTATATTGATTCTTTTGTGACCGTCTTCATTGATGACATTTTGATTTACTCGCGCAGCCTAGGAGAGCATGAGCAAAATTTGAGGGTTGTGCTCCAGACCTTGAGGGAACAGAAGTTGTATGCTAAGTTCTCTAAGTGTGAATTTTGGCTGGATTATATGGCATTCTTGGGGAATGTGGTATCCAAAGAAGGTATCAAGGTTGATCCTAAGAATATTGAGGCAGTTCATAGTTGGCTATGCCCTACTTCAGCTACAGAGATCAGGAGCTTCTTGGTTCTAGCAGGTTATTATCGCCGATTTGTTGAGGGCTTTTCCTCCATTGCAGCCCCTCTGACTAGATTGACCCAGAAGAATGCCCCATTTCGATGGTCCGACGAGTGTGAGGCGAGCTTTCAGAAGCTCAAGACATCATTGACCTCAGCACCAGTTTTAGTGTTGCCTTCCGGTTCTGGGATGTATACGGTTTATTGCGATGCTTCACGCGTTGGTTTGGGTTGTGTGTTGATGCAGGAGGGGAGAGTTATTTCATATGCTTCACAGAAGCTGAAAGTTCATGAGAAGAATTGCCCTGTGCATGATCTGGAGTTGGCGGCGATTGTTCATGCTCTTAAGATTTGGAGGCATTACTTGTATGGGGTGCCTTGTGAGGTTTATACAGACCACCGCAGTTTGCAGCACTTGTTCAAGTAGAGGTATCTCAATTTGAGGCAGCGTAGGTGGCTTGAGTTGCTGAAGGATTATGACATCACCATTCTTTATCATCCGGGCAAGGCGAACGTGGTAGTAGACGCCTTAAGCAGGAAGGCAGAGAGTATGGGTAGTTTGGCTTTCATTTCAGCAGATGAGAGATCTAGAGCTTTGGACATTCAGTCCTTGGCTAATCGCCTGATGAGGTTGGACCTTTCCGATCCCAACCGGGTTCTTGCATGTGTGATGGTTCAGTATTCATTAGTGGGGGAGATCAAGACTCGGTAGTATGATGATCCGCACTTGGTGGCTCTCCGGGAGACAGTGGTTCAGGGTGGTTCCAAGGAGGTTTCTATTGGCGAGGATGGTATTCTAAGACTTCAAGGTCGCTTATGTATCCCTGATGTTGATGTCTTGAGGGAGAGGATTCTAGAGGAGGCTCACAGTCCATAGTATTCTATACATCCTGGTGCTACGAAGATGTATCGTGACCTGAGGCAGCACTACTGGTGGAGGCGGATGAAGAAATACGTAGTGGAGTTTGTGGCTAGATGTATAAATTGCCAGCAGGTTAAATATGAGCACTAGAGGCCAGTAGGCCTACTCCAGCAGATGCCTATACCTGAGTGGAAATGAGATCACATCACTATGGACTTCGTAGTTTGGTTGCCTCGGACTTTGCGGAAGGTTGATGCGGTTTGGGTCATTGTGGACAAGTTGACCAAGTCGGCACATTTCATTCCAAAAGCTACCACTTACACTTCTGTGAGGTTGGCCCAGATCTACATTCCGGAGATAGTTCGATTGCACGGTGTGCCTGTGTCCATTATATCAGATCGAGGTCCTCAGTTCACCTCGCACTTATAGATAGCCATACAGAGTGATTTAGGCACCCGGATAGAGCTCAACACAGCATTGCACCCTCAGACTGACGGGCAGTCGGAGCTTATAATAATAGTTATCAGTCCAGCATTGAGATGGCTCCATTTGAGGCCTTGTATGGTCGGCGATGTCGATCTCCCATCGGGTGGTTTGAGCCTGGCAAGGCTAAGCTATATGGAACCGATATTGTGAAGGATTCCTTGGAGAAGTTGAAGTTGATTCAGGAGAGACATCGCACAGCACAGTCCAGACAGAAGAGTTATGCGGATCAGAAGGCGCGTAATGTATCATTTATGGAGGGCGAGAAGGTTCTGTTGAAGGTCTCGCTGATGAAGGTATTATAAGGTTTGGGGCGCAACCTGAGCCTGAGGTTTATAGGCCCATTTAGGGTGTTGAGACGAGTTCGGGAGGTTGCTTATGAGCTTGCTTTACCTCCCAGTTTATCAGGAGTTCATCTAGTCTTTCATGAGTCCATGCTCCAGAGGTATCACGCCGACTTCTCTCACGTGGTAGATTTCAGTACCATTCAGCTAGACAAAAGGTTAGGTTATGAGGAGGAGCCAGTTGCTATCACTTGACAGGCAGGATCGCCAGTTGAGGTCCAATAGGGTTTCCACCGTAAAGGCCCAGTGGAGGGGCCAACCAATTGAGGAGGCGACTTGGGAGTCTGGGGAGGACATGCGGAGTAGATATCCACACTTATTCAACACTCCAGGTATGATTCTAAATCCGTTAGAGGGCGAACGTTTGTTTAAGAGGTGGAGAATGTAATGACCCAATCGGTCATTTTGTGTTATAGGACCTCGTGCCCCTAAACGAGACATCCCGTAGTTTCTTTTACCGATTTATGACTTGCGGGGACGGGCGGTTCGAGGTTTGGAGAAGTTTGGAGTAGTATAGGAACACTTAGTTCCTTAAGGTTGGCCTTAAAGGCCAAATTTGACTTCAGTCAACATTTTCAGTAAACGACCTCGGAATCGAGATTTTAAGATTCCGGTAGGTTCGTATGATGATTTCGTGCTTGGGCATGTGTTCGGAACGGGTTTTGGATGACCCGGGAGCGTTTCCGCGCCAAATAGTGAAATAAGTATGTCCTTAAGTTCAAATTGAGGTTTGGAATGTGTTGTTGTTTATCGAGGTCCGAACGGAATTCTGAAACCGGGAATAGTTCCGTTATGTCATTTATGACTTGCTTGCAAAATTTGGCATCATTCCGAGTAGTATAGATAGGTTCGACGTATTGTTAGCGAATTTAGAAACTTGAAGTTCTTAAGTTTGATCCAATAGGTTTTGGGGTGTGATTTTTAGATTTAGCGTTGTTTCGGACGTTCCGATGGCTCGACCTAGTCTGTATTACGATTTAGGACTTCTTGGTATTTTTGGACGGGATCTCGGGTGGGCTGAGATGCCATTCGGGCATCGAGCGAGGAAAAAACCAGCCAAAAATTACTGCTGGTGCACCATGTCTTGAGTCACTGCACCTGCAGAGGTTCAATCGCAGGTGGGAGACCGCTCCTGCGGTCCCAGTCTCGCAGGTGCGACTCCAGAGGGAATTTCCATTTTCCGTAGGTGCGCGCCCCTTTCCGCAGAAGCGGAGCCGCAGGTGCGGACTTCCCACCGCAGGTGCAAAACCATCCCCTCTTCCCCTTATCCGCAGGTGCGAAAAGTCTGTAGGCAGTGCATTTCCTTTTAAACACGGACTTAGCCATTTTGACCACTTTTCTTCATTCTTGGGAAATTTTGAGAGCATGCACGTAGGGTATTTGACCTAGCTACTGAGAGGTAAGTAATTTCTACTACGAATTTAACTTATTACTTGAATTGTTAGGTAGATTAACACCACAATTAGTTGAAACCATGGGTTAGAGTAAAAATCTAGGTTTTTCACAAAAATGGGAAATGACCGAGAAATTCGTTGAGGAATCAAACAAAAACTATATAATATTGATCCTTAGGCCATGGATGGTAGTTTCCTTTAAAAATTCCCGGAATCCGAGCATGTGGGTCCTTGGGGCGTATTTTGGGATTTTGCAATTTCGTTTGAAAGAATCATTCAAATAGGGAAATTTCATACTTTTGAGTTTAGATTGATTTATTTACGCAATATTTGACTAGTTTCGAGTCCTTGGGCGACGAATTTGGAGTTTCGGGCGCATTCTTGACCCGAGAAGTAGACTTGATGCGAGGTAAGTCTCCTTTCTAATCTTGTAAGAGGGAATTTTCCCCATAGGTGAATTAAATGATTATGTGTCATTATTGTGGGGGACTACATACGTGCAAAGTGACGAGAGCCCGTGCGTAGTGACTATTATTGTTATCTCCGGGTATCTAGGCCCACACCATGCCATGTGAATTCCATTAAAAAGAGTTATATGATTTGTAACTTCATTGTATGCAACTTTATTTTTAGGAGAGGTAGACGTATTACTCACTAGTGTCATTAGTAATAATATAATTAAATAGGTTTAATCAGGATTAGCAATTATGGAAATCAAGTAGACATGGAATATCAAGTATATGAGCTACCACCTATAGCAAGTGTCAAATAACAACATTAATAGAAGTCCAAAGTCCCCTTCCACATAGAACAATTCATTTGACAATATTAAAAAGACTCTCAGTCAAATACATAGCATATAGTATGCCGAGGCGTACTGCCGAAGGAACGCAAAAATTAAATATGCACTGTCAAAGGGTCGAATGGCTCAAAGCATAGATGCATCTATTACCCCGCTCGCGAATCGATTGTGAAACGCGGTTGACATAATATAACGCTACCCCGCTCACGAATCATACATGCGACACGGGTGCTCGTATACACAAAAAGAATTATCAAGAAACTCAGGACATAGAGTTCACACTCGGAAAACAAGAATCATGGCAACAACAAGATTTAATGTAACCTTCCATTTTCTCATGCTAGTTTCAAGGATAATAATCGACTAGGAAAACATGCAGGGATACAAGTAAGGCATATGAGCATGCTTGTGAGTCCTAAAGACTACCTGACATAACATAGTAGTAGCTACGCACGGACTCTCGTCACCCCGTACGTGCGTGCGTGCGTGCGTGCGTAGCCCCCGCAGATAAGGACAATTCAATCATTTATAATTACCTAGGGGAACAATTACCTCTTACAAGGTTATAAAGGAGACCCACGTCGCGTAGAACCTACTTCCCGGGTCAAGAACGCGCCCGAAACTCCAAACTCTACACCCGAGGACTCGAAACTAGTCAAATATAATATAAATACGTCTATATACACTCAAAAGTATGAAATTCTCTAACTAGCTTAGCTAATTCATCTTTCTTGAAGAAATCCCTAAATACACCCCCGGGCCCACATGCTCAGATTCGGGAATTTTTTGAAGAAAACACTCACCCATAGCTTAAGGATCATAAATATATAGTTTTTACATGATTTCATGGTAGAAAAGTGGTGAAATTCCGTAAAGTTCATCAACCCTAGGTTTTCTCCCTAACCCCTTTGATTTCTACTAATTAGGTGTTAATCTACCTAAGATTTAGTGTAATGATCTAATATTTAAATTGAAATTACTTACCTCTTAGTAGCTAGGCCGAATACCCTCTTGAAAGCTCTCAAAATTGCCAATGGAGGAGAAGAAAAATGGCGAAAAATTGTTAAGTTCTGAATTAAAAGGGCCCACTGCCTTCAGTGACCTCGCACCTGCGAGCCATTGGTCGCACCTGCGGATTTTTGTCAAGGAGCCTGGGGGTCGCACCTGCGGAGGTAGGAATTTCCTCCTGGAAGTCGCACCTGCGAAGCCTCGACCGCAGGAGCGATCTCGCACCTGCGATCTGGGCAACCGCACCTGCGGTCACACCAGATCTATTGCACTAACAGCTGAAATTGCTGGGTTTTTTTGCCCTGTTTGGTGTCTGGGAGGCACCTGGGCCCACCCGAAGCCCCGTGAAATTATACCAACAAGTCCTAAATCATATTGCGGACTTTCTCGAGCCTTCGGAACACCCAAAACAACACTAAAACAAGAAATCACTCCTCAAAACCCCCTAGAATCAAACTTAAGAATTTTCAAGTTCTTGAATTCGGTTTCAATGCGCCGAACCGACCTATACTACTCGGAATAACACTAAATTTTGCAAGAAAGTCATAAATGACATAACGGAACTATTCCAGGTCTCAAAATTCCGTTCGGAACTTGATAACTCAAAAAATCGTTCCAAACAAAATTATGAACTTAAGGAAACTCTATTTTCGCTATTTGGCGTCGAAACGCTCCCGGGTCATCCAAAACCCATTCCGGACATACGCATAAGTCCGAAATCATCATACGAAGCTACTGGAATCAGCGAAACTCGATTCTGAGGACGTTTACTCCGAATATTGATCAAAGTCAAACTTGGCCTTAAAAGCCAAATCCCAAGGAACCAAGTGTTCCTATATTACCCTATACATTTCCGAATCCCGAAACACCCTTCCCCGCAAGTCATGAATCACTGAAAGCCTCTACGAGAAGTCTTATGTAGGGGAACGGGGTCCGAATACGCAAACCTACCGGTCGGGTCGTTACATTCTCCACCTCTTAAACAAATGTTCGCCCTCAAACGGGTCTAGAGTTATACCTGAAGTGCTGAATAAGTGTGGATATATGCACTGCATGTCCATCTCGGACTCCCAAGTCGCCTCCTCAACTTGTTGGCGTCACTAGACCTTCACCGCTGAAACTCTCTTGGACCTCAACTGGTGGTCCGGTCTGTCAATAATGGCAACTGACTCCTCATCGTAGCCCAACCTCTCATCCAACTGAATAGTTGTGAAATCAACCAAGTGAGAGAAGTCGGCGTGATATCATCGGAGCATGGATACATGAAAGACGGATGGAATCCCGATAAGTGGGGAGGTAGAGCAAGCTCATAGGAAACCTCTCCAATACGCCTCAATACCTCAAAAGGACCTATAAACATCGGGCTAACTTGCCCTTCTTCCTGAATCTCATAATGCCCTTCATCGGCGAAACCTTTAGCAGAACCTTATCTCCCTCCATAAATGACACATCATGTGACCTCTGATCCGCGTAACTCTTCTGTCTGGACTGTGTTGTGCGGAGCCTCTCTAGAATCAACTTCACCTTCTCCAAGGTATTCTCACCAGGTCCGTGCCATATAACTTAGCCTCTCCAGGCTCAAATCACCCGATAGGAGAACGACATCACCGACAATATAGAGCCTCAAATGGAGCCATCTCAATGACGGACTGATAACTATTATTGTAAGCAAAATCGGCCAAAGGCAAGAACTGGTCCCACTTACCGCCAAAATCAATCACACATGCGCTGAGCATGTCCTCCTATATCTGAACCGTACGCTCCGACTGACTATCAGTTTGCGGATGAAATGTTGTGCTGAGGTCTATCTGAGTACCCATCTCTCTGTACAATGCTCTCCATAAGTGCGAGGTGAACTGAGGACCTCGATCTGATATAATGGATACCGGCACACCATGCAACCAGACTATCTCTCGAATGTAAATCCGGGCTAGCCTCTCAGAAGTATAAGTAGTACTCACCGGAAGAGAATGCGCCGATTTGGTCAATCTATCCACAATGACCCAAACCGCGCCAACCTTCTGCAAGGTCCGAGGCAACCCAACCACGAAGTCCATAGTGATGCGCTCCCACTTCCACTCAGGAATGAGCATCTGCTGAAGTAGGCCTTCTGGCCTCTGGTGCTCATACTTAACCTGCTGGCAGTTAAGACACCTAGCCACATACTCCACAACGTATTTCTTCACTCGCCTCCACCAGAAATGCTACTTCAGGTCACGATACATCTTTGTAGCACCAGGATGAATAGAATACCGTGAATTGTGCGCTTCCTCTAGAATCCTCTGCCTCAAGCTATCAACATTAGGAACACACAACCGACCCTGAAGTCTCAGAACACCATCCTCGCCAATAGTAATCTCCTTGGCACCACTCTGAACCACTGTCTCCCGTAGCTCTACCAAGTGTGGATCATCATACTTCCGAGCCATTATCTCCCCCAATAACGAAGAGTGAGCAACTAAATGTGCAAGAACTCGACGAGGCTCTAAAAGATCTAACCTCACCAAGCGATTAGCCAGGGACATAATGTACAAGGCTAGAGGTCTCTCAGCCACTGCAATGAAAGCCTAACTACCCATATTCTCCGCCTTCCTACTCAAGGCATCAACTACTACATTCACCTTACCCGGATGATAAAGGATGGTGATATCATAATCCTTCAACAACTCAAGCCACGTACACTGCCTCAAATTAAGATCCCTCTACTTCAACAAGTTTTGCAAGCTGCGGTAGTCTGTATAAACCTTACAAGACACCCCATACAAGTAATGACTCCAAATCTTAAGGGCATGGACAATCGCTACCAACTCCAAATCGTGCACCGGATAATTCTTCTCATGAATCTTCAGCCGGCGCGAAGCATAATCAATAACCCTCCCTTCCTGCATCAACACACACCCCAAGTCAACACGTGAAGCGTCATAATACACTGTATACATCCCAGAACCGGAAGGCAATACCAGAACTGGTGATGAGGTCAATGCTTTCTTGAGCTTATGAATGCTCGCCTCACACTCATCGGACCACCAAAATGTAGCATTCTTTTGAGTCAGTCTAGTCAATGGGGTTGCAATGGATGAAAAGCCCTCCACAAATCGCCGATAGTAGCCTGCTAGACCCAAGAAACTCCCGATCTCTATTGCTGTTGTAGAACATGGCCAACCCTAAACTGCCTCAATCTTCTTAGGATCAAGCTTGATACCCTATATGGATACTACATATCTCAAGAATGCCACGAAATCCAACCAAAACTCACACTTGGAGAACTTAGCATATAGCTTTTATTCTCGAAAAGTCTGGAGCACAACTCTCAAATGCTGCTCGTGCTCTCTGATGCGTGGCTAGAATTCATGATTTTTAGCATCATATACCGTGCATTTTAGGTGTTTT